>OMKZ01018013.1:0-13225 GCA_900302535.1 Neoniphon sammara | reverse complement strand
TTCATGGCAGCTGCTGCAACCTGCTCATCATCTTTACTTGGATGGCGTGGTGGAATCTGATAGACAGGTACAAAGTCATTAGAATAGCCCTGTAAATACTTGAAATTGCAGTCACTAATTCCCTTGTTATCCAAAATAACAACATGCATTTCCATAATCCATTTCATGCTTCTTAAAGCATTTCTCTCAAAATCAGAATCACTTTACATGGAAATACAACAAATGAGTGAGCAAATAGAAATACACACACACACACACACACACACACACAGAGTAGACAAGCAGGAAACTACCCTACAGTAGAAGTGAAACCTGACCTAACAACTTACATTATTTATATACCCCATTTTTCTTTTCACCCAGTGAGGTAAAAGGGATGGTGGAAGGTGACAGAAGAGGGAAGGGGATACATTTCCCATATAAGAACAAATAATGACATGCATAATCCTTATTTCATGGAAAAAACAGAGAAAATGGTGCTTCATTTCCCATTCATCCTCTTTAGAAGACACAAACGACTGAACCTTACCTCCCACACAGGATCATCTGGCTGACATAAAGCAGGGTATGTCTCTTTCAACTTGTCCTTCTCACTCTTTGGCTTGACCACTGGCTGATGAACTGTCATACACCACAGACAAAAAACTATTTAGGTGTATAGGACACATCAACTGTTCTTATATAATGCTGAATATAGTAAAGTCTCATTATACCTTTACTTGTAGATGGTGATGGTCGCATAGTTTGAATAAGTCTGAGTAAATTTCCAATAAGGGTATCCTGTGAAAGGAAATGTGCACTGAGTACATAATACAATACAAAACACAGCAAAATGCCAACTGGGATGCTCTTTGTTTACACACTTACTGTGAAGTCTGCTCCATTTTTTAGCAGAATGTCTTTGAATTCCTCAAATGTTGGATGTTTTTCGGCAAGGTCGATGACAAATTCAGCTGCAAAATAGCAATTAATGTTTAGCTAAAGTTGCTTGTTTAATTTGATAGTTGATTTAACCCATGTTTCATTATTAAGCTAGCAGTTAGTTATCAAACAGCAGCAAAAAGGTTCAGAAGGTAACTTAAGGAAAACAACGCTCCCGTTTAACACACCCAGATCTTTTTCGCTTATTCCCAGGTGATTTTCCAGCTCGGTGCACACTTTTGACACTAAAGATAAATATTCAAGACGCTGCAGGTCGTCTAAACCAGCCATTTCTCATGTTTACTTCTGACCTGACCAGGAAGTAGTTCTCCTTCTTCTTCTTCGCTTTACGTTATACTATGAGCTCCAACCAGGTGTCTCAGTGCTGCTGCCGCCTGCAGGTCCGCAGAGGAACAACAGCATCTTGAAAGACACCTTCTCAAAGGACACTCTACTCCAGTTGATGTATAACTGGACTATGAAGTATTAAATATTGCCAGGTTTGGGTAGAGTCAATGACTTGTGTATTCACCTGTTAATGAAAACAAGTCCTGTACTCCAAATTTATTTTAGCTGGTATTTGTTTAGCCATGTGTGTATGTTCATCTGATGTGTTCTGTTTAAATACCAAACACACAAAGCAAATATGTTCCGTTTGATCTGGGCAATAATGGCCCTTGAATATTTTAACAAAACAGACAACAAAATACAGCAAACATAAGAGAACTCAGTATTTAATGAGGACAAACTTTTCATGGTTCCACTGGCAAATACAGTTAAGTGAACTCAGAGTTACACAAAGAGTGATAGTGAATGCTGCCCAATTGTAGTACAAAATATATAAAACAGGTATCAGTTTTTATGGTCCTACACTAACACACTGACTAGTCAAACTGCATCAAGGCCCGATATGATTTGTTATCAATGAGGTCCTTATACATGACATTATGCGGACAGAATTTACAGAAACAAAATAAATAGTCCACTGTTGTTTTGCATAATCTCCTCACAGAAGATTAATCCTAAAACCTTTGTCTCAAAGGACAGACATGGAAGTTTTCCTCCCTTTCCTGGGTCACTGCTATTATAAGTACATTGGTCTAGGTTTCCTAAAAACATCTTAGCCCTAAAATGCTTCCTGGCTCCCTGTATGAAACACTTACACACTTGGATGGTAGTAGCGCACACAGACAGAAAAACTTGGTGCTAAGACACATATTGGAAACCCAGTCTACATCAGGTTAAAAATTTTTAAAACAATCAAATGATAGCTGGGCACTGTAGGAAAAATAAAATGTACAATGTGCACAATTTCAACAGGAGTGGATACAGAGCTTGAACTTGCGAGTTGAGATGATACACATTTCAACCAGAAGGGTGTGATGGCACAGCAATGTCTCATCATATGTCATCATATGTCTTTACCACTGCTGTCTAAGCATCTGTGTTCGGTATTTAATGTGTCAAACTAACGCCGTCTGAAGGCGCGAGAGATTCTCCATGCGTTGGGCTCCTCATAACGGTTGTACAGAGGCTCAAGGCGCTGCTGCTTCTTCTGCTTGCTGAGGCGTGTGGGATCAGACACTTTGAAAAAGGCTGGTGCAAACTCCACCAGCCAGCGAGGGTCGATGGTGGTCACCTCCCGCATGTACTCCTTGGTGGTCAGCACCAGCTCGTGGTACACAACCCTGAGGACAAGAAGAGCAAAGTCAATTTTCAACACACACTTGTCACGTTTCACATTCTCCAAAACTGCTTGTTAGTACTGTTCAAATTCATATTACTTTTTCAAATTAATACAACTGTCTATAAAAAACAGACTCTTGTTTGACACATTATATAGCACTTCACTGTTAAGTCTGGCAGCATTTTTTTAGTATTAGTTTATTTTCCTTTCTATATGTTTCTGTCTCTTCTGTATATATCTGTTTCACACCTTGGTTGTCTCGTATTTTTCTCTGGTATTGTATAAGTAAAACCTTCAAAATTAAAAAACAAAAACAAAAACATACCATTCAGGTTGGCGGTTGAAAAGGGCACTGGAGGGGTGGATGTAGACCACCTGCTGGTCTATCAGGGTCCGGTAACCCTCCTGGGGGTCTTTTTTGGCTGCGTTCCTGAAGAAGCCGCTGCAGATGGCCTTCTGGACCCGCACTGTGGCCTTGCCACAAGATACCACGTCCAGTTTATGTCTAGGGACAAGAGAGCATGTGGGATGTATGTGAGAAACCAACATTTTAAAGGAATTTCAGACATATGGTTAACATTTAATGTATTTCACCTAATGTTTGATGTGCTTTTAATGTTGTCAGATAAATCAAAGTCAAGTGAGATGACCCCACCCTGATCCATTCAAATTTAAATCAGATAAGAATAATTTTAGTAGTACCAAGTACAATATGTCAGTCAGTCTGATTTGACCAATGACTCACATAGTAACAGTACATACTAGCACATGATCCAGGACAACAGGATCACAAACAGTGTGAGCTGTGCAAGATACAGATCACTATACAAATATACACTGACTGGAATTCAAAAGCTCTTATTAGATGAATGCTATACCTGTCCATAATACCCAGCATCTGCTTGCGGATATCCTGGGCTCGGCGCAGGGAGCGGGCCTGGATGAAGTTCTCGTAACACCACGGGTTGGAGAACTTGTTATTCTTCCAGGAGTTGTAGACAGCCAGCAGAGTCAGATGGTCTCCTTCAGGCTGGTGGAACTTTGCCTTCTTCTGGTCAGCCAAGGCCTGCTTGTCCTTAAAGTATAAAGAAATGAAGGAGTGAGCCAATTTACAATTTATGTATTAATTTGTTTTTAAGCTAAAACTGAATCATTAGTGCACAAACTGACAAACAATGAAGTGGAATGATAAAAGCAATAAAAGGTGACTTGAGGTAAAATGAGGGGTCACTAAGGAAATGGTCTTCCTGTTGAAATGGCACTGGAACTGCCTGAGTGTGCAAATCCCTACAATAGTGATATAAGATTTCTGACCGCAGGATGCTTGGTGAGGACAAACGTTGGCATAACATAGTATTGAAGTGAGTTCCTCAGGCTACTGGTATTTTCAGAGATATTCATCACTAGTGAGCAGGCCTTTTGACCACTGTGGGCTGAATTTGGGGGAAATAGTTCTGTGGGGAAAAAAAGGTACTAATCATTTTAAAATGATGACCCTTGCTTTTAAGAACAGTAGGTTAGTTTGGTCCTTGGCCCAAAAAACAAAACAAAATTTACAGACTGGATCACCTATGTCTTAGTTACATTAACAAGATTGAATGACTATTTTTTCTCTTTCAAATGTATACAAAGCAGTGTGGAAAGGAACTTTTTAAGTATTCATTTATCAGTTTCCAAGGACCCTGACAGGCACAGCAACTACACCATCAACTGAACTGAAATGTTCCCAACCATCATCTCAATTCATCTTTGACAAAACCCACAGAACGCTTTTTAATTCCAGGTCTTAAATTAGAGCACACCATGTTCTGGGAGCAACGCCCACTCAAAACAGAACACTATGTAATCAAGTTATATAAATGCAACTGTAATGTTTCGTGGTGGACATACCTTAGGCCTGTAGAAGACATTCTGTACAGACAGCATGGAGACGATGGTCAGCATCTCCTCACTGCAGCCGAGATGGACGGACATGATCAGCATCTTACACAGCATGGGCTCCAGAGGGAACTCAGCCATCTAGGAGACAGAGAGAAAGAGGACAAGGGAGGCGAGAAAAATCATCAAAGTGGGAGTTAAAAACAGAGGAAGAAAGAGCACAGGGTCAAGGACAGAAAAGAGAAGATCAATACAAACTAAACTGCAGAAGTTAGCATCCAGGGATATGATCCATCAATGATTTCAGTATATTCAGACAGCTCCCACTCATTTATGGCTAAATTATGTTTTCCTACTTATTGTGTTCTAATCCTTGACCAACTCTGTTGATCGTTTGTTGTATTATCACCTGAAAGTACAGCTGCATCATTAGCATACTGAAGATTCAAATATTTGTTCATGTGGATCAAAGTGAATTTTGTAATTTGGCACCTGGCTTTTTTTTCCCAACCCTCTAAAGCTCACGACCCATTTTTACATGCATGGAAATTAAGACAAGCTCAAAACATTTGTGGAGGGGAAATACATAGTACATAACGTTCTTAACCAAATAAAATACAACTGCTCAAAATAGGGCATAATGGAAGTGACGCCCTCTGCACGGGAACACTATCTGAGGCTGTTTCCTCTGAGGCCGTATTGTCTGATGTGCAGTTGTTCTAGACCTTGGACTTGATAATGTTCATCCCGAGACCTGAAGCTTTTTAGTCTGAGGAACAATGCTTTGTGTGATGTCTGAGAACTGACACTGAGGTCTGAGATGTCCTAACATGTACCCCAAGCGCTAGCAGGATCCAGGTGTCATTTAAAGAAAAAAACTTACATGCTTTCTCATACTGTTTTGTACCCACCCCACAAAACTTCAGTGTGGGCAAACAAACAACGTAAAGGACAATTTTGCTCAGTGTACGGTATGTGGAAAAGCATTGTTGTGCCATGGCTTCACAATGCTGAATCAACTCAAATAAATAAATATAACAACATCCTGCTGTTTCTACAAATGAGGAAGACAGACCTTGCTAAACCAAACTAGAATGATAACACCTACTTGGAAATGCAACAGAAGCTGAACAGAGAGAATCTGCTCTCTCTGCTATGATTAGTAAATGTGTGTAACTAGTCAGTAATGTTAAGAGCATGATGTGCTTTAGCTTCTAAATTTTGGCATGCATGAAATATTTGAATATTTGTTCGGACCACTCACTGAGTCGACCACGAGAAATTGGACTTGTTTAATGGTATTTGACAGTTATGTTGGAGTGATTTGACTAATTGCATAAATGACCCTCCCTCCTCACCCTTCTGCCCAGCCGCGTGAGTAAGCCTTCATCGTCCAGAGCTCCCAGCGTGTAGAGCTGCTCCATGGCTGTGATCAGAGTCTCCATGGGGGGAGCGTCCATGAAGTCAAACGACAGCAAGTCATTGATGCCCATCGCCTATGAGAGGGAGAGAACAAATACAATAGAAATTAAGTTTAATTGTATTTTTTGCTGCATTAAGCTCTTTATTTTGGCCCTTAGCTGTGGTTCCAAAACCCACCCTCCTTTCCTCCGATATCCAAGCTAGCTTTGTACATTGCTGCTAACCCTAATTAGAGAAAGGAATAAATTAAATCACACCCTGTGCATTGGTAAATAAAGTTAAGAGTGAGTACAAAATACTGGTGTTTACCTTAAGAGACAGCACAGTGCTGGCCAAGTTAGTTCTCTGGATCTCAGGCACGTTGGTTGTCAGCATCTCATCTCTGTAGGCTCTCTCTGTGTAGAGCCTGTAACACTTCCCCGGGCCTGTCCTGCCAGCACGACCTGCCCTCTGCTTGGCTTGGGCCTAATAAAAGGAAGGGTAAAAGAACATTTTATTCGAGCATACTTTCTCAAACAATTAAGTCTCAGTGACCAGCAAAACTGTTGCTTTTTTGTCTTCAGTAAGCGGAACTGTCAACTTAAAAAGTAGGGACTTATTTTTGAAATTATACTTCAAGCCCTTTGTAAAAGAAATGTGTGTAATACCACGTGCATCATAAACATACCTGTGAGATGGGAGTCACTACCAGTTGGTCAATGCCAGTTTTAGAGTTATACACTTTTTGCTTGACAAAGCCGGGGTCCACCACATAATAGATTCCATCGATGGTCAGAGATGTCTCTGCAATGTTAGTAGCAATGACCACCTGAGGAGAAAAATCAAAGTTCATTCAATATTTTTTTCAAGTCAAACAGTGCTGTATATAATAAAACTGAGAATGGTTTTGTGTATATATATTTACCTGTTAAGCACAGCCTGAACATATGTGACACTTTAACACTTTAAATGGTAATGTATGTCAGTTGAGTGGGTTTTGTATGGCCATAAGAGTGACAGAATTAGAAGCCATGTGCACAGACTAAATCTTTAATATTCTGCAGGACATTTCACGCTCGATAATTTACATTTCTTTAAGTGGTCCAGAAACTGTGAAAGCCAAAATAGAGTTTTTCCGCTGCATAAATATTATTCTGTACCCTGGACCTACTCTACATCATCAGGACCCCTTCATTTTCCAATGGAATACTGAATAGCTGGGTAAGCAGCTACCACATCACTGAGATAATGATGTCATTCATACCAGCGCCAAATATATTTTGGCACCGGACTAGCACACAAAACCAACTCTGAAAAAGCATAATGGACAGAAATACTGCAATGCACCAGTTTAGGTATGGTATATTAATTTGCAGAAGAAAAAATGACAGATACAGTCCTGTATGCTTGTTACAGAATTGTTAAAAATAGACACCTTTCTGCTGCCTGGAGGTGCAGGGTCGAAGATCCTTGTTTGCATCTCACTGGGCAGGGCAGAGTAGACTGGCAGGATAATCAGTTCAGGAACATCAGGCCCCAGCGACTTCATCCGCTCATAGAGGATCTCACAGGCAGTGTCAATCTCCTCCTGACCAGTCAGAAACACCAGGATGTCACCTGGACACACACAAAAGGACAAGGATCAAAAATAGCCAGTATGAAAGCTGATCCAACTTAAGAAAATGCAAAAAAAATCCGCTGGCCTTAAAAGGAACAGGACTAGATTTTTCAAGCCAAGTATAAATAATCTTAAAATAACCTTTATCCTATTATTTGTCCTTGGGATAACAATGACCCTAAACTCAACCAACAGACACTTTTGCAACCATTTCTGAAGCAACACCACACCTGGAGGCTCACTCAGGTGAATCTGCATGACAGTGATGAGGCTGGCATCCAGATAGTCTGTCTCAGGCTCTTTGGTGTAGAGAATCTCTACCGGGAAAGTTCGTCCCGGGATGGTGAAGATGGGAGCCTCGAAGAAGTACTGAGAGAATTTGACAGCATCCAGTGTAGCGGAGGACACTATCAGCTTCATATCCTTGCGTTTCTGTATCGTCTAAGAGAAATGGGGCAACGGATTGTGAATGAAGCAAAGGATTTGAAATCAACATCACTATATATTGTTAGTATAGAAGAATGTTATTGATTTAAATAACATAAAACAGATTTAAAAATCAAACAAAAAAATAACAAGCCCTTAATTTTAATGAACAAGACTCTAAAATACCTTCTTCAGCAGGCCAAACAGCACGTCTGTGTGAATTGTTCTTTCATGAGCCTCATCCAGCATAATGAGGGCATACTGACTCATGTCAGGGTCCAAGAGGCACTCCCTCTGCAACATACCATGGGTCATGTACTTGATCACTGTCTCTGTACTGGTGCAGTCCTCAAAACGAATGGTGTAGCCCACCTACAAATGAAAAAAATTGATAAAAATAAGACTACCTTTGACTCAGAAAAAAGAAATCCAAAAAGAAAAGACTTAGGACAGATAAGTTGGAGGATGGATGTGTGTTTGATGCTGAAAGGCTTACTGAGTTGAGGTGTATTAGTGAATTTATGAGCACTGGTGAATTTATGAGTAAAGTTGGATATTTTAAGTATTTGACCTTCACGGGACACGAGTCCAATTAAAAGTAAATATTAAATCAGCTACTTTTATGAGATTGATTTCGTCTGGTATAAAAAAGTTTGTTAAAGGAACACAACCAGCCCTCCATTTCACACTGCTGGCAGACTAAAAGCAAATAGTCAACTAAACAGAGATTTCAATTAATTTATGACTCAGGTCTGGCTTTAGGCTGTAATTCTTTGAGCGGAGTACACTTTCAGTTTTGCATCTAGTTATATGAAACAAAACTTGCATACAGTGAGGGAAATTAAATTAGCCATAATGAAATAAAAAAGAGAAAGCTGCTCTCACACTGGCGACAAGCAAAAGATCTCACAATGATTATCTTGTGCAGTTTGGGAAGGTCACTCACCTCCTGACCCAGACAGCAACCGTACTCTTCAGAGACTCTCTTGGCCACTGACATGGCGGCCACACGACGGGGCTGAGTGCAGCCGATCTTCCCCCGGGAGGTGTAGCCTGCCTCTGCCAGGTACTGGGTGATCTGTGTGGTCTTCCCAGAGCCAGTTTCCCCAACTACGATCAAGATCTGATTATCATGGACAGCCTGGAGGGAGAAAGGATGAATAGGCAAGGTTGGTATGACAAGTTATTAAAATCACTTTATGAGATCCTCAGTCGGCCCGATGGCTCACTAGGCTGATGTTCTTGCTCATCTAATGTTGTGTAATGTAATGGCTGTAATGTTGTGGGACCTTTAACACATTTTTCAAAGGTCAGTCCCTATTTCTTATCCATCTTTCCTGTCATTCACCACTTGATGTATCTGGTAAAGTAATTTGCTCAGTGCACACACCTGAATGAGCTGTGGCTTAAGCTTGAAGATGGGCAGGCTCTCTCTCTGCTCCAGGATGGAAAGTTCTGTCTTCTTGCCATAGGACACCTGATTGCCTCCAAATGCGTATCTTTTCCACTCTGGAAGATCAATAGGCATTGCACCAATGCCTCTCATGTTGGCTGCAATCTGCCTTCCTTCATCTATATAGGACAAGATTAAGTTAAATTTTTAAAAAATGTAGATATTTGTTTAGATTTTTCTTCATCATATCAATACTGAGTAAAGACCAATGTGATGCTGTGTTAAGATCTTCCCCACCCCCCTGAAAACTACTGCATTGTTTAACCATGATGAAGTACCACGATAATTAACTTCCAAACAAGCTCCTTTTGTATTAAACTATGAGTCAGAGCTGGTATCCAGGGCTGGAAAGAAGTTGTTCATCCCCATAATCTCCTATTCAACCTCGGGCAATGGAAGACACAAATACATACAGTGCATTATGTCTCTGCAAGCCACTCTAAATTCATCTTGAAGCCAGATAATCATCTCCAGCCGTGGCATGGTAATCCAGGGGGGAGCTGCTCCAACAGTGTAAGAGGTCTGGCACAAGATGGACAGCAGCTAATGTCTGTTTGTTTAGAGTTTTTTTTTTTTTTTTTTTTAGCATTGTAGATTTTTTTTCTTAGATTTAAAGATTCTGACTCAACATCCTTCACTTCTGCATTTTAACAAGCCTCCAGTCAACAATAGCAGACTATTAGGGTTGCCTATCTGAATCCATAACCTCTAAGTGAAATGTGAAGTTGCCAAAACGTTACAGGGGCCTTACAGTCAGGCATGGGGTCGATCCAGTGTTTGTTGAGACCGGTAGGGATGCTGTCCATCTCTTCGGCACGAGCTGCCTGCTTCAGCTCTCGCCTCTCCTTAGCGAGAGCACTCTGCATCATGGCTGCCTGAGAGAGCGAGCCATCTGGATTCTAATGGACAAAATGAAAAGGAGGCGAACAGGCATTCAAATTTGCTTTGACTGATGTTTCTGACTTTGGTAGCATACAGGGTACAAACTACTTTTTGGAACGTGGATGTATACCTTTACTATTTTGACTGGGCTCATGTTCATGGTCCACTTAGTCTGTCCCCTCAGGAATGGTGGTTCCTCTTCAACCAGATCAACCTCCAGGTCCTCATCTGTTGAGGGGATAATTATTGTTGAGGCATTAAAATCATCTGTTTAGATACAGGATTACTATCGTTCTGCAAAAAGGTAAGAAAATATATGTGGAGTTTTACCCTCTTCATCATCTATTTTGGGGAGGATTCCTGTTTCCTCGTCAAATTCCGGGAACTCTTCTTTAGGAAGAACATTGGCTGCAATCATCTGAATGGAGAAAATGGTAAATTAAGTGGAAAAGGAATGTTTAAATGGAATGGTTTTAAAAACATCCAAGGAACCTTTAATTCCTAGGCAAATTAAAGACTTTAAAACTTAAAGGATCTGTTTTGCCTCTCTGTGTGTGCATACCTGTTTGATCTCCCATTTCTCTAGGTCTGTGATCTTAGCAAGCCTTTTGCGCTCTGTGGGGTTTTCCTCCATCTCCAGCAGGCTGGGGTCAATGGGGCGGTCAGGGTTCCTCATGGCTTCGTCTCCAACCCCGAGGTCCACGTTCCTCCTCCTGTTGGGGTTCAGGTCCTCCCCTGTCTCCTGGTCTACATCCTTACAGCACATAGACAAGTGGAGGTTAATGATTTCTTGCTGACATGTGAGAAGCCAATGTGACCACAATGGATTTGGATTAAACACTATTTTCAAATAAATATTTTCATTTGTTTTAACCTGGTTTGTGTTAACTGAAGGTTGGGTTTTTTTCTGCATCCGAGCAATTCACAGTGTAGGCTAAAATGGCGATCACAGAAAAATATATTGAAGTGTCACTTCATTTCCTGTGATTGTCTAAAAATTTGAGTGCAGTGCAATGTAAGACTAATCGATCTCGTACTTCAAAAAGTTTAAAACAAACAAATAATATTTAAAAATGACACAGGTTTCAATTAACTATTACAGAGATACAGAAGTTGAAAATCAAATACTGATGATCACCATAATTAGTGTTGCTTAGTCAAAATGCGATGGAGGATTTAAAAAAAAAGCACAGGACAGAATGACAGGACTACATCTCAACAAATTACTATTGTTTCTATCATGGAATACAGATTTTACTCTATTCCTCCCAACTTGGTGATTACAAACTGCTTTTAGTACACAATATACAGTATGACAGTCACAGATTATGATGGTGTCTTACCTTCATGCTAAGGCTGGCCTTGGTTCCAGTGAATGACAGCACTTTGACCTTCACCTTTTGACCTTTGGTGACAACATCAGCCACATTGGCTATTCGCCCTTCTTTGCGTAGCTCTGAGATGTGAACCAGGCCTTCCCATCGTTTTCTGCCAACACATCATCACAGTTTATACACCATGGACAGTTCTTGAACCCCATAAAACATTATAGTCAGAAATAAGCTATAACATGCAACAAATCACAAGCCATTTGATGCGAAATGTTTTATAGTGCCATAATTGCAAAAATTTTAGTGATGATGGCCACAGAGTGAATGTTTTAAATATTTTGAAACTTAAAAGAAACTCTCGAAATCTCCTGCAAAATGATAAATATTTGAAGCTGTGGATGAAGCAAACACAGACACCTTCAGTTGAAATAAACAAACAAATACTAGCAAAAAAGTTGAAATTCTGAAGAACAAAAAGAACAAACAAACAAGAAAATATCACATCACTCAGTATATTTCTGTGCATGCCTGGGAAAAAACTATCAAGCAGCTTACTGACCTCAGTCCCTCTAGCTGCACGAAACAGCCAAACTGCATAATGCTGCTGATTTTGCCGTTGTAGATATCGCCAACAACAGGCTCGTCTGGTGGAGGTCGGTCCACATGTCGGTCATTCCAGCGATCAGAGTCTCTGTTCTTGTCATCATCTCTGCGCGGGCTGGGTGTGCGGTCACTCCAGCGAGACTTCCGTTTCCTCCTGTGCTTGTAGGTGGTTTCTCGGTCACGGTCTCTGGATCTGGACCGGGAACGAGAGCGGTGGCGTCCGTTATCTCGGTCTCTGTCGTGACTCCTGTGATTCTGTCGATCCTTATCTAACCTGAGAAGTAAATGAGAACAAGATGAGACAAGCTGTCATCAAACCCTGTTTACAATGTAATTCTGATCTGTCAAAATAATGCTCATTGCTTTGCAATTCACTTTACACATACCATGCAGTCTTAAAAACATTATTCTTTAATGCAGCCTCTTGGAAGACTCCATTTCCAAGAGGCTGAGAGTCTGTAACAACTCTATCATTTTGTCAACCAAACACTTAAGTTACCAACTATCCTGTGAAAATGATTTCATGTTAGTATATATTTTTTCCAAGAGAGAGTGTCATTTTCCCCCCACATGATGGATAATTATTTTTGGAGCAAAACTCTTAATTTATCTTGTTTACCTATTATCCGAGTTCAATCCACTGGCACTCGGCATGAGCATCTCCAGCTCTTTCATGGCAGCTGCTGCAACCTGCTCATCATCTTTACTTGGATGGCGTGGTGGAATCTGATGGACAGGTACAAAGTCATTAGAATAGCCCTGTAAATACTTGAAATTGCAGTCACTAATTGCTATCCAAAATAACAACATGCATTTCCATAATCCATTTCATGCTTCTTAAAGCATTTCTCTCAAAATCAGAATCACTTTACATGGAAATACAACAAATGAGTGAGCAAATAGAGCAATACACATACTGACAGAAAGCATACACTGAAATACACACACACACACACACACACACACAGAGTAGACAAGCAGGAAACTACCCTACAGTAGAAGTGAAACCTGACCTAACAACTTAC
>OMKZ01018012.1:22830-47163 GCA_900302535.1 Neoniphon sammara | reverse complement strand
GATTGATAGCGCCCCAGGAGCCAAAAAAAAAAAAAAAAAGAGGAAGAAGAAGAGGAGAAAAAAAACTCCCATCAGCCAGCACTCAGCCTCAAATCTGATGGCCTCCCTCCCCCATTAAAACGCCATTTTCCCACCGGTGGGTTTCAAATTGAGTTTGGGCACGCTTAATATTCCACTGCTTTGATACCTCTGGGCTGCGTGTGGGTGGCGTGTGACATTATTCATCATTTAAGTATAGAATATTAGATTGTGTCAGTCATCCCAACTTCATAATGCCGCATGGCGAGACAGAGGGTCATAAATCTAGAGACAGACTACCAGTAATTTATCACGTCTCGGAGACAAAACAAGAGTGAGACGACTGAGGTCTTTATAAAGTTGGAAAGATGGAGGTGGTTAGGAATTGGGAGATGGAAAGTTTATTTTTTTTCTGGTGGAGGGGGTAAGTGCATTGGCTCCACTGCCTGCAGATATTCTCAGCTTGGAGTAGTGTGATGCAATTTAACAACTAACGGTGAAATCAACTTTCAAGCACACAGAGCTCCCTTGAGCGATTATTGTAGGTACCCCCTACTAAAGGCATCACACCTAAGTGCTGTATTACTGTGAATGTGGACATGGAAACATTTCACTACATGCGCACACTTACACCTTATTTCCTATGCAGTGATCGCAGTGAAGTTATCAGTTCGGTATTTTAGAATCAATTACCAACAAAGGCTGATACTGAATTTTCAGAAGCAAAAACTCTGGAATAAATCTTTCTTGAAAGGATTAAAAGAAGACCAGTGGGATAATTGGAGTTCAGCACTCACTCAAATAGAGGAGAAGAAAAATTGTTTTGTAAGCAGTGTTGTTGTTGTTGTTGAGTTGCCGACTCTATACCCCCTTAATCAAGCTTAGTGTTTAGTCTTTACACCTCGTGAAAACAGTGAACGCTGTGTGTGAGGCTTGGGAACAAGGCGAAGGACACAGTTTATAAAATGATGATGATTAGCCGAGCAGCAACAGGTTGGAAGTGTGGCTCAGTCTAAATATACAGTTCTCTTCTTTTACCGCCCACAAGCCACAGCACAGCCTTTTTTTATATAATAAAGGAATATTAAACCCTTAAGGTAAACAGCAATGTCAGGCCTTCTGAAATGCATGCAGTTGTCTGCAAAAGTATGAAGAATATATTTAAAAAGTAACATTTTTATCTTTGCAAAATTCCATGACATTGAAAGTTTATGGATCATTTCACACAAATTTAGTATTTAAATACATTTAAACACAACTGTGTACTGAAGTAACATTGTCTGGTGTTGTATATTATATGGCCTTGAAAATCTTTTCCTTTTACAAACCCATATTTTCAGCAACATTTTTAAAGGAAAGTGGGCTGTACAATTCATGTTAAGACAGTAGGAAAACAGAAGGAAACTGGGCAGGGGCGACACAATTGGGAAGGTTCTGGCAGGATTCAGTCCCAGGCCAGCAGGGGCACGTGTGTTTCCAGAGGTCAGGCCTTAACCTCTACAACATTTCTGGGCAACACCATTGTCTTTGTCTTCACCTCACTTGCTCTCCTCCAGCAGAGGACTGAATTAACAACGCCACTACATTTGCATCATACAATCTGAGGTCACAGTGTCAATATCGAAATGACTAAATTACACATTTTGTGATTAAAGCAGTCCAATTCATGCCAAAAGAAAAATGTCGTTTCTGAGTGTGCACAAGTGTGTGTACACGAATATGTGTGAAACATAATGCTAAGTACAGGACAACAACTTAGCAATTGCCAGTGTTATGATGGCTGCCAGGGTGAGAGCTTTAATTACACTCCTCCAGTCCACAGTTTGCAGCATGGAGCCTAATAAACTGAGTGTCAATCTCAAACTCATTTAGGGGAGAGACGCCGCTTCTCTGATTACATTAATCAATGATACTGAGGCTGTATGGTAACACAACACCATGATGGATTCTCCCCCTCAGCTGATAGAGTTAGGAGAGTTTGATAGTAAAATCTGATCATGCAGTGACAATGATCAGCATTCCCAAGTTCTGCTAATGTGCGCTTGAGCAAGGCACTCGACCCCGAAGTGCTCGACTTTCTTTTAGCATCCAAGTGAAATAACTTAGCTTAAACAATTTCAAAGCGCACTGTAAAAGTACAAATAGCAGCCATAAACCATGTCAGTGTTATGAAATGTGACCAAGAAGCCCCTCCATCCAGTAGATACACATTTCCTATAACACACATCAAAAAAGGAGATTTGAGAGGTATCTAGGCATATTATATTGTTATATTTATAGGAGTTATATAGAGATGAAATAATATGAATATCTGGAGCAAAGTCGTCAGGATTCATAGTACCAGTTAAATTAAAGCTGCACTCAGCAGATTGGTAAAAATCTGTTGTAAAAACACATTTCATCAGTGTATATAATGTATTGTTCCATTCTTTATAGCACCATATAAGCCTTCTCCAAAATAACTGAAGCGAATAGAGAATTTATGGTTCTTTGGAGTTATAAAAATGACAATAACAATATTCCCAATCGCATAATCAGTGTATTCTGAAGTCAAAATATTGCACTCTTGGTCCACTAGCTAACAAACCTTGACCTTAGCCAGTTGTTTTAATATGAATATTGATATATTTTTATACAGCTTTGTACTTATTAACTACTACTACCTACTTCCTAATTCACTAACTGCATTTCAGTCAAAGTGAACCCTTTGGGCGACAACTTGCTTATAGAAAACTTTAATATTATAAAAGCATAACTACTTTTACAACTGCTTTGACATAACTGCTGTTGATTAAAAGCATGAGAAGCTCTGTTTAGTCCCTCACACTATGCAACCAGTAATCCCTAAACCTGCCCTTAACTTTTCCTCATGGTTCCCTTAGAAAAGTTAATGGAAATCCATATCATCATAGCTGTGAATGGGCACTGTATGAGGACTACATGTTGCAGCACTTTACTGATGCAGCAGGCTCTGAAGGGTTGTTGGTTTGAAAGCAGCATGACACGCTGAGTTGAGAACATAAACAATTTGTCAAAATCAGGCGAAGCGTGGTAATTTAGATGACTGAAATGGATTTAAGCTTCTAAAAACAAGCACAGAAACTGAAGTGACTGGATCAAATTTCACTGATTATCATCTCATTTTGGAGTGAAAACATTCATATTTATTTAGATTTCCTATTGAGAAACAGTGTCTCAGAGTGAGGCGAGTACTTGAGTCTTAATGCATTAGCTGTGCTGATACCAATCACATATTGTATCCTCAATGAATGTTTTGTGAGATAGAAAGCAGGGGAGAGAAGGAGCTAGAAAGACACAGAGAGATATAAGACTTTTCTGAATCAAGCATGTGCCCTCACAGTGGCACACATTTGGAAGTTGGATGAATTTGGAAATAACTTAAGAGTCTAAAGTACAATGCAAAATGGAAAAAATAATCAGGAGAAAAATATGTCCCTCATTACAGCTAAAAGTGGCTGCCCAGCTTCTTGAGGTGTTACTGCAGACACAACAACTCAAGGCCTGTGGTCTATCAGCAGCCTGCTCTTTATTAAAAGTCTGATTTGTTCATAATCAGCTTGTTGCCTGAATGTACAGGAGAGCCCAGTGCATTTTGCTCACTCCCCCTCCCCGGCTCTCATCTTACCTGTCATTGTCAATCACTTCTCTCTCCATGCCTTTTCTTTTCGTTTTTATCCCATTAAATCTTTTTTCTTCCATAATCCATTATTCATTCATCCTGAGATTTACATCATACTTCTCTTTGAGTTCCCACTGTTTTTCAGAGACTCCACCACTTGAGAGAAGTGACAGATTGATGAACATTTCCAATTAGGAGCTGCTTGTTTATTTATTTATTTATTTATCTTTACGGCAGACTGGGGAGTGCATGTACGGCACTCTTGGCATGGCGTTCCCGAATATATCCCCCGTAGCCATGTATTTCTAGGAAATGTTGGCACTCGCACCGCAACATCTGTCATAGTGAGACTGTACAACTTAACAGACTGAAGGTGTAGGAGTGCGCCCGCCCACACGCGCTCCCCTTGGTCGAGGGTTCAAGTCCATGCCAATTAAACATCAGCTGCTTGAGGACTTACTGTGGACTTACCAACCCGCTGTAAACCAGCCCAGATGGCATCTGCCAGCAGAGAGCACATGGCATCTCATGACAGGCACCACCAAACATCAACATCCTCCCTGAAATATGGAGGAACGGACTGGGCTCTCCCTTAAAATAAACACTTTAGTGTTCTTAATGAGGCTGTGTATCTCTGTCCAGGCTGTGACGGTCGCCTCTCCCGACATGCTGAGGCGGGGTCCTGGGAGCCATATTTTAGCCATCTCTATTGCGTTTTGAAACTTTATCAGTGGAGCGCAGGCCTCGTCTGTGCTGCTGTAGGGCCACAATGTGATGCTATCAGAGGGTGTGTTAACTGCTGCGTTAAGCTTTAATGAAGAATAGATTAGGGCATTAGGATGCACAGCATATAGCTTCCCCACACCGGGGGGAAGGACCGTAATAGGCCCGATAAGGGCTTTTTCTGCTGATCTCACACAAACATGGATGGTCTCTCCAGGGGGGTGTTTTAGCCTGGTTCAGTGCTTACAATGCCATTCATTATTGAAACATTGTTTTTTTGTTTGCTGACTAGATTTCACAAACAGTCACAAAAATATATACAGGTGCCCTCATGCACATATATGCAATCATACCATTCTCTGCAAGGAAGTGTTCTACCTTAACTATTGGACCTGCTGCTACCCACATACACGCACGCACGCACGCACGCACACACACACACACACACACACACACACACACATACTTGAGATAAGCAGCCTCAAGTTCAAGTCTCCTCTTTGTCCCTAATTAACTCTCACTAGTCTCCTTGACCGGGACTGCACTCTTGAAACCCTTCACCATTATGTCCTACTCAGACAAAGAATTGCGATGGTGGCCCCTATGGTCAAATTCAGTTCCCAGGTGCTTTTTGAACTGTGTTTTTCATGTGCGCTCAATAAGCTTTTATTGCCAAGCATGGAGCTCCAAGTGTGAAACCTCTTTAGCAATGAAAATAATTAGACAGGGACATACAAATAATACCAACATGGATGCAAGTTGTTCCATTTCAGCTCTGGCAACAGAGTCGGTTGCATGTGTTATCACGTACTGGGCTTTTCAGTTATAAACAATACCATCAATATACTTCAAAGCGCTGCAGACATATTCCCACCACCATTTCTTCTCCATCATTTGTCTCCATGGCAATAATGGCCTAACAAAATCAGACCCATCCCAAAGTTATTTCCTCTCATCAAGGCCCATCATCATTCCAGTCCCGAGTGCTTCCTGCTCTCAATAGGTCAAAGGTCACTCTGCACTTTTTCAAGACTGTATCATTCCGACTGGGATTCACTTCAGTTCGTAAAGCATACACGCATTCTGCTGGTGAACGATGGCATACATCAAAAGCTGTCCATCACTCACTAATAATCTTGACAGAGCATTAGCTGAAAGGTATGCCAGCTTACTGAGAGAGATAAAAAAGAAAAAGTGAGAGAGAAAGAGAAACTGCGAGAGAGAGACGGTGACAGACAGAGACCGAGCGAGTGTGTGTAAAGAGGGCATGATATATGAGATGGTGTGGACTGTTGCACCTTTCATCATCTCCTCTATAAAGTCCAGCCAGTCATGAAATGAGGATGTTAAAATCCTACAGCAAACACAACCATCAAACTGTACCTCCAGCTCCCAGACAGCTAACACTTCTGTATGGATGACTGAGATTCTGAATCCTCCGCAATTCAAATAAGATTCGCGATTTCAAATATGACACAAATGAAGATAATGTACAAGTTTGTCGTGAAGAAAAAATTGGAATGTAAAGGAGACTGTTCAAATGCACATTTCCTCTCCTGTTAAACAGTAATGCAAGATATTAAGATCACCGGTTTCCATGGTATGCACACTTGGACTACCTGCAATGCAAAGGAAATGGTGTCTGCAGCTTCACACTCAAAGTGTCCAGGTGGCTGCAGAACAATAATATTGCCCTTTAAAGAGATTGATTTTGGTGGAAAACAAACTAATCTATATCCTTTGTATTTTCAGTATTCATTACTCCTTCCTTGCTTCATTGAGGAGGCGACAGCCTAAGTACGGCGCATATCCTCAAATCCAAAAAAAGTCCTTCAATGTTTCATTCTTACCACCCTGTTAATGTTGTCCTATCCCACACTTCGTTAATAACCCAAACAAATGAATGTGACATTTACATTCCACTGTGATTCGCCTTTACCGTTTTGCACTGGGAGGAAAAAAAAAATGAACTTGTGAGAAAAGGTCAATTCCTGTGCGTGTGGTGTGTGTGTGTGTGTGTGTGTGTACTGGGTGAGTGTGATTTATGGAGACAGTAAACCCACGGATGCTTGTCGATGCTTCGACTGCACACCTCCTTTGTGCACGCGCGCGCACACACCCACACACATGCACATGAAAACACACCCTACTACTCTACCTCCTCTTGTTTACTGCAATGCGCCAGCAGTGGTTAGTACAAAGGCATGAGGAGAGATGGAGGAAAGACAGAAAGAAAAGGGAAATAAAGTCAGAGAAAGAAAGCACACAGAGAGCAACACACAGACACACTGGTAGTCTGCTTCAATGGACTATCTCCTTCCTCTCCATCGATCCATCAGATACATTTTTTAATATGCCCTCATCAATAGCCCTAGTGATCTGACAAATGCATTTTTCAAATGCTTGGCAGTCAATAGTCATTTAGTCTGCATCTTTGTCCCTTGAGTAAAGGGCCTCGATCAATTGAGGTGATGAAAATTCAAATAAATCAGACACGCGAATGAACCAGAGCTCTCCTCCGTATGTAGTGGAGCACAGTGCATGCTGCTGTATGAAAAACCAATATGTTCAGCCAAAGGAAGATCAGTTACAGCTGTGTAGGGCACAGCTAGCTGGTTGTTGCATCGTTGAGGCACGGGAGAGTCAATGGTCAAAGTGTCTGTAAGAGTCAAACTATTGCAGGCACACAAACTTTAGTGGCGTGAGAGGGTGACGCTGTCAGAAGCAGACAGGCTGTCCACATGAGGTAGAGGGTGATGGAGAGGCGACGGGCTACAGGGGAGCTGCTCAGCATCTGTTCACATGTCATTCACAGACACACTGGAGGCTTCAAACCAATCAAACCTGCTGAAACACTTCTGCACAAGTGTGCACATGATGCACTGTCAACACCACGCACACACACTGACAATCATAAATTTATTCTACTCTTATTAGACAAACATCCGACAGACTAGACTACATACCATACAAAGTCTACATACATCAGATTGGCTACACAAGCACTTGGCCCAATCGCCCCATAATCCATAAGAGCCTTAATTGGATAAAAGGCACATGAGAGAACCTTGTGCACATGTGTGTGTGTGAGCATCGTACCGACTTCCTGACTGCAGATCCCCTTCTGCCATACCACTAACATTTAAACTCTAAACTGCAGGACAATTAGAACCCATGGAGACCTAATTACAGCTAGGACCGGGGCTCAGGCTCCTTCTAATGGAGCAGCAGAGCGCATCCCCAGGGCAAAATCTTCTTGCCAGTTAATTATGCCATTATTCTATTATTCCAGACCGACGGAGGGGGCCGGAGCTCAGTCTGACCTCCAGGACCCAGAGAGCGAGCGGAAGAGACCCCCCCCAGAACCATACAGCCCTGGATGATTCCCTGACTCTCCGACTGCTCCCTCTCCAGCACTTCCCCTCGCTCTCACCAATAAACAGTGAAGAAGATGAATAATGAGATGTTGGCCCTGGTCCAAATTAAGTGGGTACATCGTCCACACTGGTACTCTCTCCTCCCTGCTCTTGCCTAATAAATTTGGTTAGTTGCAGACGACAGCAGAGGGTTTTGCTGGCGCTAATCGTGAATATGAATGAGGCTGGTGTTGTGGAGGTTAGGGAAGGGGCATGGAAAGGGCTTATAGCCTTCTCAAAGTCTTAGACAGGAGAAGTGCTGTCCCTGCAATCTAAGGGATTGGCGACAGACTCAAGTTTCACTTGCCTTATGATGATATGCAGATGTGTACCAGTGGGGAGTCACGACAGATTCACTGCTTGCCTAAGGGATGTATTCCTGCCTGCTGGCTGCCTAGGCTAATATTAGACTAAAATGTCAAGTTTTTAACAACATACCTTTGACCCAGCAGATCATCCATCATAGATCACCGTACCGAAGACACCACACGGCATCTATGACGGATTGCACATCCCCCTCTTTCTTCCTGCTCCCAGAGAGAGTGATGTCACTCACAGGCTTTAATGGACCTCTAATGAACTCCAATTCCCATGCCAGTACATTTACACTGCATTATCACTTCCTGACCTTTGACCTCCCAGTGGAGTAGAAGAGGGAGCACTCCTGTCTGCAGAACTGCCTGACACAGAAACAAAAGAAAAACCTGCAGCTTCCGAACTTTGTTGTGAATATTCAAACACGGAGAAGTGCTTTGACAAATTTCCTCTTCAAACCACCAGAAACACTCCATCAAAACCAAACTGGTCTCCACATTACTCACTCTTAACAACAAATGATGTGCCCAATGTTCTGGTGTGGCCAGAGAGACAGGAGAAAGAAGAAGGGGCAAAGGAGGGGAGGCAGAGTTCAGCTAATTGCCTGATGATGGAATTTTAGTGTCTCCTTCATTATAAAGCAGCTTCTAAGTGTTATTGATCTTGGGGGGTCCTGGAGGAAAAGGGGGGGCTGCTGAATGTCTGAGAGTTATGTGGTATTAGAGAGCCCAACTGCTCTGAGACCATGCATTATTCAACAGGCATTCTGACAGGATGTCCCGCCCGGGCCTGCCAAGTCTTCTCTGAGGTGCCTTGAGAGGAGCCCTGACTGACCCCACCACCACCCCAAACACACACACACACACACACAAAGCATGTGCACATCTTTACCTGTGTGCATATATGTCCTTCAGGAGGATGTTGATTATGTGTGCATTATGTATATATGCACACACGCACGCGCGCGCACACACACACAGGGTAAAAACACCCAGTCCCTTGACTCTATACACCATAGACTGGAGGTTGTAGATAGTTGTTTTGCTCTCTGATCGACCCCGCAGTCAACCTAGGGGTTAATCTATAATGAACTGACTGAGACTGCTGTCTCTATCTATTCCCAACAAGTCATTTCTAGACATCACCCCTTCTCAGCAAACACATCACAAACAGCTGCTGAGAACAGAAAACACCCTGAGAGGCAGAGACAAGTAGAAAGAGTGGGAACAAAAGCACTTGTCATCCACTCAAAGTTTTACATTCAAATCATGTTGTTAGATCAGTGAACCTAACCTAAGCATCCATTTTGTTTTTGTTAGTCTGTCATGGTGTTAGCCACATATATTTTTAGATCTCCGTCAGGCTGGAATTAATAACTTTCAGTACTAATCGGCAATGCATGTTTGCTCTCCTCAATTAGCAATATTTGTGTCATTACACTTCACTAGATCATAGTCCAGAAGGAACTGATCAACACTGCTTTTCTGAGACATCTCACACATCCAGGACCTTGTCCAAGGAGGGGTCTCCCTACACCTCTGCAGCTTAAAGCGAAGGAGACACCAAGCCAATTTCAAAGCACTAACAGTGACTGAGACAGACAAATCAAAGCCAAATTGCTGTCAAATCACCTGCTAAAAATTGTCCATGAATACACAGCCTAGATCACAGCTAATGGTCAACAGGCATTCACATTCTACACCTGCACAAGAGGAAACTAGATGAGTGCACTCAGTAGAGTGCAAATCTCCACCTGGGGGCACAATGTCTATGTAAAGTAGATAGTTGTTATTGCTTTTGTCACAACTTGTAGAGAGGATGAGCGTTTCCATGATGGCTTTGATTTTGTCCCTCATCCAAAGACCCGAGAAGATTAGGAAAATTAGTTGGCCAACGTATGAAAGAGTGACAGCTGCTTTACACTTCATTTTCTTTTTACAGTGGTGAAGCATCAGGATATTGAACCTATTTTAACCCCTACTTGTTAACAGCTTACATCAGCCTCTGACACTTTTTACAGTGTTGTTCTGCTCTGTGGCCGGGATTTTGTCACCCACATTTGGAGTTTTTAAAGTTTTTAAATTACTGCAACCACAAGAAGTTCTTCATCATAGTCAGAACTGGGCACAAAAAATGAGGCTGATAGGTCCACTAGTTTTCGAGATCAGCTGTGGACAGACACACAGACACACCCGACCAAACGCATAATCTCCTGGTGGAGAAAATAATTCTCTGTACAGCTGTAGTTTCAAAAAAGCAAACAACTGGCCACTAATAAAGGCCGAAGAGGGTCTTTGTTAGCAAACAACTAAAGAACCGTGGACAGCTGACCTGCAAGAGGAAACCCAGCAGAACATGGGGAGAACATGCAAACCATGCTCAGAGGGAGTCAGGGATTGCTGTGCCCTAACTGCAGCCATATTTTATCTGCTGTCCACACCTTGTGATACATAAATGAAGTTTATCATTTGCCTTTGCTTACTGGTTCTTTCCTGAGTGATTCCTCTGACTCAAGGTGGACGCAACTTTGTGGTAGCTTTGTCGCAATGTTCACAGCAATTTTTATAGCAATTTTCATATTCTTCATTTAAAAATGTGACCTAAAACCTCCTGGGAAGTTGACCTTTACTTTGAATTTGACTGATACTTCTCCAGTGAACTGTGCTTCAGGGGTCTCGACATGCTCATTTTTGTACATCAAAGCCGTGAAGAAAATGTAATGTCCACACGTCTCTCACAAGGTCATATCCTTTTCTATGAGGAAGAAATAATTGTTTCCATAAATGGAGTACTTGCGGGTTTATTTTTGTCGGAGAGGAGAAAGGTGTATATGTGTGAGTGTGTGTGTGTGTGTGTGTGAGAGAGAGAGAGGAGAGGGGGAGAGAGAGAGAGAGAGAGAGACTTTGACTTTTTATCACCTTTATTAAAACATTTCCAGAGCTACAAAATCAGCTACTAAAAACAAAGACCCCATACATTACAGAAAAAGGTCGAATTAAAAAAAAAAAAAAAAAAAAGAGAGAGAGAGAGAGATTCGTATTCGGCTGTAGTAGTGTGGGGGAATGAGAGTGGGTGTTGGGTTATACTATGTGACAAGACAGCATTTGAATTTGTCTGTGTATTTGTTCATCAATACAATAAGATACTACTTTCATGTATAGCAGAGTGAGAAAGCCCTCTTCCTGTTTTGGCTGAGGTCCTTTGTGCCAAAAGTCAGTCCTGCACATTTACACAAAATAAAATAAAAACAAAATGCAACACACTGAATTATACAAATTTCACCGCAATGGTCTCAGTTTTCTATAGCCATTATATTAATCAAAATTATTTGAGAATGCTATATTGACGTTAATATTCTACATGTAGTGGCTTTAACGATACATATGACATTTCCAAATCCCTGCACTTCAGACAGAAATACCACATGTATAGGTGTAAATAAACTCAGACATTTTGGGAGCAGCATGAGGATTCTACTCTATGATTTGTGCACAATCCTGTACCTAATTAACACTGGGATTTGTGTGTTTTTACTCCTCTCTTGATTGCAATTGAGCGTGGCAGAGGACCTGCTCTGCCTTTTGTTGCAGTCAAAGAGCTTGTCTTAACTGCATTCAGAGAAACATATAATGAAAATCTTGCCCCCATTGAACAAGACTCAATCAGAAAATGAATTGGAGGACAGCCTCTGACTGATGGGCAAAATTAATAAAAGCATGTCATTCTAAATTTACCAGAGAGAATCAGATGACTCATCCTTGTGCATACTGAAAAGTTTGACTTCTTACAAAACATTTCCCCAGAGGACACACAACCACGAGATCTGCACAACAAAAGCACATTTCATATCCACGTCCATTCATCATTGTTTGGCCCTGGCTACTGGAAAAAGGGGCTTAGTCTCATATAATGTATCTTTGTTTTCACTGATTGCAATTATCCTGAGGATCAATGGGTGTGATCAATACCTTACAGCAATTAACATTTAATATCCTTCCACAGCCACTTACTCCATTAATGGCTGATTGATTATGCGAGGCCTGGGAGCCCCACGGCTGGGAATAGCACGGATCCATTCTGTCTGTCTGTCAAAGTTAAGGCGGGCCGCTCTGCTGCAGAACCTCTGACTCCAGCTAATACCGTATCGATATGGGGTTACCTCAACCAGAGATAGAGAAAGGGAAGGAGAGATCAGGACATCCAGAAATTCCTCTTTTCTTTGCTGTCCATCTGTCTCTCTCACAGTTCTACTCATCCGTTTTTGTTTGCACTTGAATGTTAGCATGGCATATTTGGCAAGCATTTCACCCTCATACAAGCCACCCCCCACCCTCGCCCCCCAGGTCTTCCTGATCTAATCAGCTGTGACGTATTTTCAGAGCAAAAAAGCACTACTTTCCATTTCAATCCAATTCTAGCCTTTCAGATGAACCCATAATGCAATCGCTCCCACCAACTTCAGGCCCACTTTAAAGCCCCATAGACTGCAGATGACTGATAAACGCTCCGCTACACGTCACTCATCTCCTTGTGGCTCTATACTTTGCTGCACTGCATCATCTTAAATAAGAAAACCTCACAGCTCTTGGCACTGTCTTTGGAAATAGGAGTCAAGTTTAAATTGGCAGGATGAATGGACAGGGCTGGGTAGCGTTGGGTAGGGGTTGAAGAAATGCAGCAATTAGGAAGCCTGACAGCTGAACTTTTCTGGGAAATTTAAGTGGAAGATGCAGCAAGACTCAGCTGGGGGGACAAGTCCCGGCAACAGCCACTTCACTCAGTATAAGAGTGTGGCAAGGCATGTAGAGGTGGGAGGTGGGGGTAGGGGTAGAGTTATATTCGGAAGGTTTCGCTTAATAAACACTTTGTTTTGTGCTGACGATCAGAGGGGTGGACGAGGGGTACAT
This sequence comes from Neoniphon sammara, assembly GCA_900302535.1. Taxonomy (NCBI): domain Eukaryota; kingdom Metazoa; phylum Chordata; class Actinopteri; order Holocentriformes; family Holocentridae; genus Neoniphon; species Neoniphon sammara. The sequence goes on along the minus strand of OMKZ01018012.1, from coordinate 34,144 downwards.
CTGAGGGATCGATGGACTGATTTGTTCCAGGCACTCATGTTCAGCGAACCCATAATTCCCCCCCCAGGGGAGTGGATAGAGGGATTGAAAAGAGAAAGGAAGAAGGGATCAACAGAAGGAGAAGGGTATGGATGGAAGGAGGGAACAGATGAGTGAAATTAACGGAGTAAATGATAGAAAGACAGCAGGTGAGTCGAGGAGTCTGGAGGGAAGGACAGACGACGCTCAGATGTGATGGATAGAGAAAACAGCAATGTTGTGGTAGGGAAAGATGGAGTGCAATGGCAAGAATAGGACTGGGAGGGGATTTGGAGAGGCTGAGGGTCAAGTACGAAGGTAAACGACAGCAGAGTGAGAGAGACAGAGAGTGAGGGGGCTGACTGTAGGCGACACACACAACGGGAAATCCTTTCAATCTCTGCTGGATCACTGGCTCAAGAACCAGCCCAAATAGGTCTGACACCCGGCTCCCCATCCTCCCCCGCTCTCCAGACAGACAGACAGGCAGACAGACAGACAGACAGAGAGACACTCCTCCCTTATCACTCCAACTGACAGACAACAGTTTTTGCCAGGTATCTTGAAAAGAAAAAAAAAAACAACTCACTATTTCTCCCTGCTTATCTCGCTCTCAGGGCAACTTCATTCAAGAAGAGATGATGAGAGTGGGAGGGGAGCAGTTAGATAATAGCATAGCAATTTTGTGTCCTCTCCACAAAAGAAAAAGGGGCCCTGGTGAATAATGGCAGCGAGCAATTGTATCTGCAAAGATTTCCATTGCCATTACAGCATTGTTCGCCATTGTGGGACTTGACGTCAGTCAAAAAACTGTGGCGGCGCAAATCACTACGCCTGTCCCTTCTGGGTTCTCTCCATGACAGTAAGGATGCATTATCGCTCCATATCCAACTTGACCAATAATTACACAGTTTATTATTATACTTCCCACAACTCTAGCCAATTAGCAATCAAACTACACCCAGAGAGGAAAATCATCCCGAAGGTCGTCAACCAACAGGAAATTGTGGGGATCTTATCGGCTCATGGCTACAATTCATTCCAAATGGCCAGTAATGACCCTTGTTCTTCACAGCGACTTTATTCAAGATAGGATGAAATGATGATGGTTTATCTCATCCTTTCATTATTCTTGTGGTGTTGTATCAAAGAGTGAAGAGGCTCCCAGTTCACCTTCCTCCCTGTCATTAACTTGTAAATTACTTTATAGAGCACAGTTCAGGACCAAGATGAAACCTACTGATTGTCCCAGACACACAAGCAATATGCTTTCACTGAAAGCCAACATGGACAGAGATGTAATGATTAAGATATGAAACAAAGCAAAGATATGGAAGGAACTCAAGTGAACCTCACTGAACTACTGTCCAAACATGTCAGCTTTGCTTGATTTGTCTACAGGCTACAAACGTGACACAAACTGAGCCAGTACAGAGTTTACAGTTTACAAGTGAACAGAAAAATAAAGCAAGATGAAAAGTCTTTCAAAAGTTTGCTATTAGGACAACTGCTTTCTTCATTCCTTGCCACCTTGTTCCATCATTAATTCCCTGGAGCTTTGCTCCAAAAGGTGTGCAGGGAAAACTGAATATGATAATAGTAATACACAACAAAGGGCTAATCTGCCCACATAAATGGGAAACACAGCCAGAGGTGAACAGATAAGACGCAATACATAAATGAAAAGTGTAAAGGTACAAATGTTCCACAGACTGCCAGTATAAATATGTATTATGAACCTGTTCCACTGATTCATTGCTGTGGGCTTCCTTTCTTCCACATGGAAAATAGCCACGGACACCGTGTTCTAACCAATCAAATTTGCCCCTGGGCAAGTCGTTTCTGATGTGGTGTAGCACAGTAATCTCAGCCAATCCCTTTGTGTGACTGCTGGGGCTTTTGGGTCACAGATGAGGGGAGTGGCGTAAGGAAAAAGTCACCAGGCAACTGCAGTTATAGCCTGTGGCCACAAATATGCAGTAAACCCCCCAAAACTGCATTTATGTTCCTCAAAGCAAAGTTCACCTGTTCATATCACAGCAGACCTTTTTATCTTCCTGCCATTTAATGGCAGAGTCTTTTTTCCTTTGTTTATGTGAATTTTGCATTATGCTATCTCTCACTCTCACGTTCGGTCACGTGTAAGTGCAATGGCCCTTTTATGGGAAATGTGTTTTATTAAACAGTGTGTTTTAATAAACAGCTAGCTAGTGCTTAGAGTGCAGGGGGTGTGATAGAAAGAAGAAGGCACAACAAAGACTTATCTTCATTTGCCGTTTGCTTCCATGCGCCTTCTCTCCCTCTGTGAAGCTCTAGCCATTTGACATACGCAGAGAAATAATAATAGATATGTGAAGTCCCCATCCTGGTCAAAAATCCAATATGATGCTCTGCCTGATTAGAATAGAGGAATGGAAGCAGAGGATGAAATGAAAGGTGAATGACTAGAGCAGGGTCAGAGTCGCAACTCTAGAGACTAAATAAAAGGATTCAGGTTGTTGTTTACTACAGTGTGGTGGTTTTCCATTTGCACCCCATTTCCAAAAATGATTTGTTCCTTAATGTTGCCATTTGGGCCTGGTGTCACCTTTATTCCTTCAAACAACTTTGAGGCTCTACAAAAAAAAAAAAAAAAAAAAACATTTGGTCAATAGTTTCACATTATATAATGTGTTTTTACACTTCTGAGTCATGGGTGTGTCACAGAAAAGGGATTTATGGTTTTACTTGACTATTTTATAATCAAAAAATAGTCCTGCTGGTTGTACTGTCTTCAGGCGCCCCGAGAGTGCTATGCAGATACTGTAGGTAGATCACATTATTATATAACATGACATTATTATGTAAACACTAAAATGAAATGTACTTGCCATTTTTGTCTGCAAAAATGTGTTCCATAAAAATACAGTTAGGGTTTTTTTTTTGTGTGTGTGTATCGGTATATGTGTGTGTGTGTGTGTACACTTTCCTGTTTGTACCTGTGTGTGCACTTTGTTGCTTTTGTGAAAGTATACCTAATGCAGGCCAACTGGAGTGTCAATTGCAACAACATTGTTATCCTGTTAGAGTTTGAAGGATGAAATTTCAAGAGAGTTTTAGGTGCTGCTTGCCAAGCTAAGTGTTACTGTTGTTGTCTGTCTATGTTATCCCCAGCACTATGCCTTCAATCCCTGCCAAAACTACCTGCCTTCAACAGCCTCGACATATTTGCTAACAGTAAATTGTTTCATTCCAAATTGAGACGCACCGGTTCTGCTCTGTAAATTCCCAAATTCCTTGTTAAAGTAAAATTAACTTTGTGCTATTTTGAAGTTAACATCCAACTAAACATATTTGATTTTAAAGCTACATTAATTCAAATTTTTACTTCACTGTACCACAAAAATGCCCATGATAAATCTGCAGCATTTTCAAAGGGTTGTTGATCAGAACCAATGACTAAATGATTACTTCAATTATGGTGCTGAGCAAGTGACCAACTTCACAAAGCATCTCATTCTAAAGCCAAAAAAGACAATGACAAAACAGTATTATTTTGATTCATGATGTCTAATCTCTTCTCGAGACGTCTCTGATGGATATCTGCTCTGATTAACTAGCTTACTCAACTCTACTGGGAAAAACGCTTCTGTCCATTGTGGACTACTGTAAGCTGAGACCTGCCAATTCTGTTGCGATTCTTTGGTTGCCAAGAGGTCAATAAAAGTCATAACTTACTCAGTGCCCCTTTAGAAAGTATAGAAAAACACCATATATAATACCATCAGTTATGTGCTTTGAAACAGTAATAAGTGAAAATAAGCTGATTCTCTAACTTCTGTTTCCTCAAATTTTGTTAAGAAGTGAAAGCCTTCAAATGCAGTTGTGACTTAAGCTGCAGTAAAGTGGCAGCAGGTTCAGTCATTGGAGAGGTCGTTTCTGCTGCTCAAGAGCAAGTTTGGCATTGTTCTCAATTTTTGACTTGTCACCTCCTGTGCATGGAAAAGATTTCCCATGGAGAACCCACATCAAAATTTAATTTTGGCCATTACAGCAAATCTATAATGTCTCATTTGTGGGAAGGGACGCTGTTCTCTTTTGTTTAGGCTGATAAGATAAATAAGATCAATGTTAAAATAGAAAAAAATAACAGGTATTGGCATTATGTCTTTTATGTTCATTTTTGTTGTGCGGTGGTATATTTTTCTTATTCTTGTGGATTATGGGCAAAACAAACAGCATGAAGTGATGTTGGCCTATTTGATGGCAGAATTTTTATCTATCTAAAATAACTATGTAAAACAAACATCAGTTTGTTTTAGATTGTGTGTGTCAGTCCCTCCAATCAAAGAGCAGGAACACAATGACCTGATTGGTATTAGAGCTCATCCAAGTTTTGAAGGTAGTTTATTTTTAAGGTTCTGATATAAGCAAAAGGTCCTTTGATTAATGCTTAACTCTTTAGTAAATGTATTTAATTTAGCCACTGTCCATTTGTGAAAAGTCACATACAAATTATTTTCCAAAACCGAGAGTCCATCACTTACAGCAGTCTAGTGCTCTGCTGGGATGCAGCTGGGCAGCAGTCATGTCTGCAGTCAGGAGTTACTTTAATCCTGAGAGTTCAGTCAGACAGCTAATTGTTTTGTTTGCAATGCAAATGTTTCAGGTGGTGAGAGCAGCCGAGCTAACTGCACGACTGATTTATTTGGGAACATGAAGGTAAGACCATCTGAAGGAATATGAGAAGTTGTCACCAGTGTTGGGCGTACTCAGTAACACGTTATGGGAAAAGGATACTTTTTTCAGTAATGACTCATGTAACAAATTACGATTTTAAATTCTGTAAGTGCATTACAGTCAGTATTCCCAGTACTGCATCTGTTCCTGCGCTATTTATTTATTTATTATATTATCCCTCAACCTTTCTTCTCCTTTCATTTTTTATTTCATAATCGCTGTTTAATAAGGTCAGGTTACATAACATAACGTACATATCGAGAAAGCAAAATAAAAGTTGGCGGATACAGATGATACACTTACTTTCATTTGAGCTGAGCTGAGCTGAGCTGAGCTGAGCAGAGCTGAGCTGCCCTTTTAGGTGGCAGAAGAAATAGGATTTGGCCACTGAATGGAGAATTTGGAGTGACTCAAACTGCCGTCTCACTACTTTACAACAAGATAGGTGAACATTAACTGGTTAAAAGATGTAACAACATTTAATTTCAGTATAGTCATTTAAAGTTCAGACTTCTGTTGCATGTGACTACTGAGTTTTACCGTGCACTTGACTGACTTGAGCTCTAGCCTAATTTGCAAAGTGTGGTGTTGAAAAATAAACATATTAATAACATTCATATTAATAACAAAAATATTGAATCAGTCCTAAGTATCAGCAGATACTCAAATCTAATAGCTTGAATCAGCATCGGAGGCCAAAAATACTGCACTGAAAAATTATCAAAGTGCCAAGGGCTTTTTCCCCAGTTACCAAATTTGCTCCAATGTTAAACAGTAACACAGGGAGAAGTCCAACCTGAAGAGGCTCAGACACTAATTTCTCCACCTATAGGAGCCTCATTAGTGCAATAATACAATAGAGCCACAAGACATGCTGTGTTTTGTTTAAAGGGTACGACTCAATTATCCTTCACTGGAATTGCCAGCTAGTGCTGCAGCTCTGTCCAATACTCTCTCCACCCATGTGTAAAAACTTGTGAAATGTTACTTTTTAATTTAATATTAGATATTCAGTTAACATTTATTTTTCTACTGACAATACCTTGTAAAGAAAACACATTTAATTAATATATTTGTAATTACTGGAACACGAAAAACAATTTACAACCCCAGGCAAGAGATCTCTTCCCATATCAACGGGAGGTGATAAAAAACAGTGTAAAAAAATTAAAATAAAAAATTCCATCTTCCAGTAGTCCCAAATATATTCATTAATGTAATATTATTTGTTTACTTCACCAGTTCTGATGGTCGGTGGGAAAAAAAGTCCAATATCCAGTATCAAGATAATCTGGTCATGGACAACCTACATCTAAAATGCAGCAAGTTCACACTCATTCTCTGGAGGTTAAAAAAAAAAAAAGTCCTACTGGAAAACACATGAAATTACAAACTGAAAAAGTCATACAGAAGGCCCCAAATGGTACAATAAAAAGGAAAATTAAAACACCTCATCACTGAAAAATTCCTGGAATGTTTTAAAAATCACAGATTGATGATATATAACGATGTAAGATTATTATAACAATTTAATTGTCAAAGGACAGACTTTTCCTTTAAATACACAGTAACTATGTATGAAATAATAAATGTAGTAGCCCTGACATGACTTCATTTGTCCAGATCATAATAGTGCTCTAGTAGTGCACCAGTTAAAGCAAGTCTCTAGTAGGAAGCATCAAATCTAACACAATCTTCATGTCTGACAAAGGGAGAAAAGGGGCTTAATCTTGTCAAACACTGCACAAAGCAATCAGTGAGGCTGATCTTCGATGTGGGAGATGGATTATAATCAAATAGAAGCCTGGAGCCTGGCTATCATCCTGTGGGATTAACTGTGGCACATCCCCAGACCACAGGAGTGTTGTGGAAGACAAAGACGACTCATGAGAAAGGTTTGGTTGTGTATGAGATGTCATTTTATTGTTAAGGACCCCTTTATGTGCAGTTGTCAGAAATAATTTCCAAAAGGGAATAAGATGTTTCAGAAAACTTGTCAGGAATTACACCTTTCATGTTTACCATTTAATGGGCGCAGGAGCGGCAGTAAAGGTTAGAGAAGCAGTTTGAGACCGAAAGGTCACTGGTTTGAATGACCAGACGGGCTGGGAAATTGTAGGCTGGTGAAGCAAATGAGTAGCACTCTCTCATCCGTTAGAAACTACTGTTGAGCTGCTCTTCTGTGAGGCACTGATCCCCCAAATGCTCCAGTGGAGCTGCTCAGTGGCCAAAACAGCAGAAAAGCTGCACCTGTTGTGGATGTGTGAAACTGCCTGAATATGAAACAGCATCAGTCCTCAGCTGACTTTCCCCGGATAAAGTTTAAAAAATACCTCAATATTCACTGCAGGTTACAATGCTGATGTATAACGGACAGTGTCTTCACAACACTAACATTGTTAAATGCAGAATCACATGGAATTACACACACACACACGCACCAAATATATAATGTAGCATCCTCCAGCCATGATAGAGCTGGGCAAAATGCTTTAGACACAGTGAAAAGACATGCAGAGAATCTCAGCTCAGTGGATCAATCAGCATGGTTACACAGCAGGCAGTTTGATCGAGTTAAGCCCTTGATAAGGTGTGTTGCATTATTTATGGTTACCTGTAGAAGCCATTCATTACCCACCTCTCAATAGCTGAGAAGGATTGATGGATAGTTATCTTGTTAAAGGAAAAATTATTCAATGGGAACATTACAACTTTAATGGATGGTTAGATAGTGCTGAGGAGCTGACCTGTTAGCTAGAGGCCCACTAATTAACATCAATATCAATCTGATGTGTCCGCAAACAGGAGAGGATTGTGGGATTATGTGCTGACAGAGGAGGGATGGAAAGAGGGATGGAGAGACGGGCAATTCAAGTGCCTCTCCATATCATTAATACATAAAAATGAAAACACTAAACAAACATAAGGATGTCACTATTAGGAATGGGCAAGATGAATCATTAATTGATAATTGATTGGTATCAAAAAGAGGTTGTGCAGTGTGTCCTAAAGTAATGCAATGAATTTCACTATGTGGCACTAATGTGACATCTTACAACCAGGGGGCGCAGTTTGACTATTTTCCGGAAATAGAGAAAACTGAATACAAACGTGCTGCTTTGAAATCAAAAGTAAACATGAAGAGAACGAAGCGAAGTTTGGTGTTGGACCATTCTGAGCTAAAAAAAAAAAGTTCATTGTAAACACTGCGATGTCATGTATAAGTACAACACAACAAGACGCCAATCCTCCTCTCAGCCTACCAGTGTTAGTATCCAAGGGATCTACAGATTGAGTGATATTGATATGCTGCCCACAAGTACTGTTGAGGGCAAAGTTTTCGAGATCTGATTCATTTAATTGAACCAGCATGTTGAATTAAGTCACAAAATACCATCACCAGGCTCACAGAAACTCACTACAAAGAACTAAAGGTGGAGATGCTAAATAAGCTAGCCACAGCTGACAGGGTTGCTCAAACCACAGAGTGCTGGACCGCCTTCACAGCAGAGAGCTACCTCAACATCACCTGTCACTAGATTTGTGATGACTGGCAAATGAACTCAGCTTTTTGCTTAATCTAAAAAAAATCAATGATTAATCAATAACTATTCATTAATTTTCCCAATGATCGATTAATAAAATTTCGTAAATTGCCCATCCCTAGTCACCTGAACAGCATGTGCATTTGTGTGCATATTCCAAACTTCAAAACTGCCCTTGTCTGTGTCTGTGCGTCCTTTCCCTGAGACATACAGTCATTGTCGTGGATGTCAAGCTAAGAGAGAGGGAACATGAGGAAACAGAGAAGCCTGCCCAGGGAGGACGTGCAGGACAAACAGCCAGTGAGGAGCTGCCCTCTGGGGTTAATGCCCACAACAGCAGGGCCCTTCTCTTCCAGAGATGAAGAGGATAGGCTCTCAGTTTTTAGGGGGGCTTATGGGCATCTGTGTTTATAAAGCAACCTCCATATTTCTCCTGGTCCTTCATCCAGAAATGAAGTATAGTTTTCCAGAGAGTATCCCTACATTTCAAACACACACTGATCCGCTAAAAAAAAGAGGAAACAGTCACGTTTGGCTATTGACGACTCAGGCTGGACAGAAGGGGACCACGGGATACAAGGCTAACCATGATTTTCTCTTCTGTTTCATGCAAGGTAAGCAAAGCCTCCCCCAGGTGCATAAACACACGAAACCATGCACGCACAGCTGAATGGACACATAGTACTGATGCACTAGTGTGCATGCACAGACAAACCCACTCACACACACCAAAGCCTTTCTCCCTTCAGTGCGCACACCTATGAGTAAATAGGAGATGGAGGACATGTTTGTGAAATTGGCTTTGAGCTTTGAGTCCCTCAATAAGTCATGGGTCGAGTCGAGGAATTTGGGTTCTTGGCTGCAGAGACGCAGGGAAAAAGATAAACATGCTCAGCGCTTTCCTTTTAGGGTTCATTACTCTGCCGATCCCGGGTGAGCCAGAGTTGAGAAGAGGAGTTAATTCCTAGCCGAGTGAGAAAAAACACATTAACTGAGACCTATCCATCTTCCCAGCGCTGACACGTCCATTTAAATCTCTTATTTCTAAAAGGATGCAGAGGGAGAATCGTCCTTTCTGTGTGTATGAGCCTATGTGGTTGTGTGTGTGTGTGTGTGTGTGTGTGTGTGTGTGTAAGATGTCTTCTGCAATAAAAATCTTTCATTGTGATATTTTCAATTTTAAAAGGGCCAACATATCCTGCACTTTTGAAAAATTAAGTGGCATTTTCTGTGGATTAATTTTAGAGATCCCAGGGTATATTTCATGACACGGGTGTTGTATTTTCATTTGTTCCAGAGTGGGAAATTGCATTTTGGGGGTTCTTTATGAATCTATCCAAACCCCATATTTTAAACAGGGCCCACATTAAAATTACACTTGACATTTCATCAACAAGGGGTCTATAATACCTTAAGGGCAAACTATAAGTAAAGATGAAAAATGACATTAATACTTGCTAAGTCTTGAACATGGGATCAATCTTATTACAAAATCTTTCAATAAGAAGTTTTTTTCTCCCTTCCACCTCTAACCCCTGCTTCGCCCTCCGTGCCCACCCTCCCCATTGTTCTTAACCTCAATCTAACGCTACCTGGCTATTAAATATGCTAAGTGGTCCTGTCACTGGGTCCCTGGTTGTCCAGTGTAATGAGCAGCCTTAGAGAGGGATCTGCTGGCTTTAATCAAATTAGCCCCAGGTCTCACCGGCTCCCCAACGAGGCCAGCTTTATACCAGGGCTGCCAATATTATGCCCCGTTATGAAACAATGGCCAACACACACACACACACACACACACACACTGCACATTCAGCCAAGTTGAGCCCACCCCCAGCACTAATCAGTGAAAGAATTTAAGTGCTGAGGGGCCCTGGGTCTCTACATCATGGGAGTGTTATTAGAAGATAGGCGGAGTGATTGATGCTATTGGACGGGATATAAGTCACATTTGGCAGGCCTGAATGAAATACTATGCATGGCTTTGGTGTTTTGGAGGAAAGAATGTAAAAATTACCATACAACATAAAAGTTCAAATACACCATGAAATACATTAAAAGCATACAACTTACATGTCTGGTGTATTTTTAGTATGTTAGGCTACATTGCGTGCTAGTTTTTAACTAAAGGCATATTGGCTAGCACACATTAGCAGCATTTCAGTGACACTTTAATGACAAAACAATTTGCAAAAGAATGTTCCAGAAAGCAGTGCATTCCTCAAGGGTAAGTATCGACAACAGCATAATTTCAAATTTTTAATAAACTTCCAAGGGCTAATCTGTAGTCTAGGACAAAGTTTCACTGTCAGTGAAGATATCATTTATGACCAAGCAGCTACTCCTGAAATATCAAACCTAAAGGAATGCTAATGTAATTATCCAAGTCTTTGGCTTCCTAACAATGGGCTCAAAACAACCTGAACAACATGTGACTTTTTCATTTCTGCTGAGCCAGAACTCAACACCCATGGTACTTGTATTACTGCAAATCTACTGTATATGGTACAACCCAGACTACACACATACGCAAACACCCATGCTCGCACACACACCCAGTGGACCTAACCTTCAGACAAGTAAGACTTGCCTTAACAAAGTGGAAAATAATTTCCAATACATATTAATGAAGCAGAGTTGAATCGATGCCCTTGGAACTTTATGGGAGTGTGTGTCAATGCAATGCTGCGACAGCAACATTGTGTGTGTATGTGTGTGTCTTAGATGGTGGGAGGGTGTTGTTAGCTGGGCTCAACAACAAGAGCCCTCATCTATCATGCTGGGCTCTGAGTGTGATGGGGCCTCACAGGTCTGTGAGACTGACCCTGACTGTGAAAAAGCCTATCAAGGACTACTAATGTATGAGTACGGCACTATGTGTAAGCAATTTCAGATTGTAGGTTAATGGTTCAAAACACTGAGAAAGATTCCACTGGTTAGTGTGTTTGGATGTGCACTCACATGAACATGAACATAATTACATATCAGACACACACACACACACACACACACACACACACACACACAAAATAAAA
>OMKZ01018012.1:0-22810 GCA_900302535.1 Neoniphon sammara | reverse complement strand
CTGACAGAGTCGTCTGTGGGCTCCATGTAATGGGCTGACCCTGATGTTCAACATTGAACTTTCTGGTGCTTTGGAATGCGTTTGACCCCTTGGTCACACACATACTGACACACACACACACACACACACACACACACACACACACAAAATAAAATCCTGCTTCTGCAGCAAATCCTTCAGAACAGCTTGTTTATCAAGAGGTCAGTGTGTGTGTATTGAACAGAAAAGAGAATTACCACCCCTCCGGCACTAGTGGATGACACAGCCACTTACAGCTTGACCAATAGGCCATTTGCACTCAATGAATTAGATATTTAAACACATTAATAACTAAAACTGGTGGCTACTGTGCAGAGGACACAGAAGTAGGCAGACAGGCACATGTGAGCATGCATGCAGTCACAGAAATGTACAAAGCTTTGTAGAAATACTTTGCTAATTTCCTAAATTGAGAATTCTTATTTTGAAACATATCAACATTCACACATAGAAGAAGAATCCATATTCTATAACTCTGGTTACTGGGTCCCACAGTCATGAAATTTATTTAGTACAGAACTAGATCAATTGTCATTCTATGTAATTAAAGACAGACAGCAGAACCGGAGCTGCAAATGTTAGGTCTTTCACATGCACACACACACACACACACACAAGCGTGCACACACACACCAATGCAGCGTGGTTAAGCTCGTTGATATTCCTGTGCAGCGTTGCCATTGCATGACCAGGCTGATACCCTAGGGCTATTTTTTATGGGCATGAAAGGAGCGCCGAAGGTCACAACAGTGACAAAGTGGCTTAGCCGGCCTATCATCATCACCGCTGATTCAGCACTTTAGCATATCACCTGCCGACGCTGAAGAACAAAAGGGGCGGAGAAGAGGGGAGAGACTGATGATGAGACAGAGGGAGATGTAGACAAAGAGGGAAAAAGGCAGAGCTGTGGTCAAGACCATCTCAGTTGATTTCTAGTTGAGGCCAAGTTCAGCGAACATCAGTTTGATGTTCGCTGAACTAATACTAAATATTATGTGATTTCATACCATACCATACCATGATTTTGGATGACAGCCAAATATACTGTACAGTAAAAGTTAAATTGTAACTTTATATCTTGAAAGAGCCACAGAATATATGAAGGTTCAAACTGCACCTTTAACAAAATGCATCAAGTATTATGTCTTCAGTGCCTTGGTAAAGAGCAAGGCAGTCTAGAAAAGCAGAAAACAACTTTTTGGAAATGGCCAAGACAAGTTTAAGGCACAGAAATCTAAATTTCAGCCAAGACTGGACTCACATAACATAGTACAGCCCAGAAATGAAGAGCGAAAGAGAGAATAAATCTAACAAAGCTTTAAATATGAGAAATATTGACTCTAATATCTGCATATGTGACTCTAGGGCTTATTCAGCAGATAAATAATTAAAAATGGAAAGACAGATAAGAGGTGAGGCAAGGTGTGTGAGTCGATCAAAAATTTCCCATTCATTGATTCAAATAATTCAGTGCAACCACCCGTAAAAGCAATTTTTTATATATCTTTACAACAATCAAATGATATCATACACTGAATTTAAAACATATTAGGGACATATTCCTGATAAGGTGAGCTGCAGTCTTTTCTGAACAGTCAACATCTCTGCTGTCTCAAAGCATAAAAATCCTTCTCTAACTTGTCTGCTTCTCTTTTTATCGGGATCTCCTCCTTTGCATTTAGTATAGATTTTATGAGAGACAACAATAAGGTATAATGGATTTTACCTGGATTCACCTTTATATTTTTCTTTGTGAAAAGTACACTAATAATGTCCCTCTAATGTGTCCCTAATATTTTGTACATTTAATATAAAATAAGTTTTACAGATGTATTAAAGCATATTTTACAAAAGTCACTTGGGATCATTTAATGTTGTACCATTTAAAACCAGGAAACAAAAAAAATCCTCTTTGCCTATATTTGATCTTAAAATCTCACGTGAAGTTAAAAAATAAGGTACACACTCAAAAGCGTTTTGTAGGCCAGACATTTCTGACTAAATCAGGATATAAAAGATTATGATATCTGCAGACGTAGTGGCCCTTTTATTATTCTAATTAATACACACAGAGGTGTTGTGACCCTTAAGTGCCACTTCAACAGTCAGCCAAAGCTGTGCAGATATGCCACACTGCGATAACATTTCTCCGCAAGTGGGATTAAATTAGTCTGTCTTGTCATAAACTTGCTAGTCCCTGACCAAAAGAAGCCACTGGAAAGTTAAGCACAGGAGAACATTTGACAGGGATAGATTGGTCTCTAAAAGATCTTGGGTAATGTGCAAGCTAATTGAAGCTCTTTCGGAAAAGAGGGTAGGAAAAAAACAGAGTGACATTCTGTACAAGAGTTTTAAGGGAACATGAAAAATGCGAAATGAAAAGACAAAGTGAGAGAATCTGAGAGAGGAAAGGGAGAGAGAAGAACAGCGAGGAGTATTTAGGTCTCTTTAGTGCTGAGTTGCAGCCACCACTTGATTGGGTGCTTTGGGAGGAAATGGAAAAGCTCTCTAGCCAGGTGCTTATCTCTGACCAGAGCTTACAGAGTCAACCGACCGCCAAACTGCTTCACCCTGACAGCCAGGCACTCACAGGGTAAGTTCCAATCAGCCTGTATAGGAACCTGTGAGGAGTACTGTCCAGGAAAGATATTTTCCACCAAACGAGTGTAACTTTTCTGCAGCAGATATGTGCTTTTCAAAGTTTTATGAGTTCTATGTGAGGTCACAACACTGACATATTTGTTTCGAGCACTAACAGCTCCTTTACGGGCAAGTTTTCCCAAGTTGTCTGTGCAACTGAAAGGCATCAAGGTGAAACTGATTGTAAAACACCACAGGGATCCATAGGAGGATTAAAACAAAGCTGTAATACCAGAAATGGCCTCTGGAGGGCCACAGCCTGGTCAATTTGTCAGTGATCATCCTACTTAGGTTCAGGGGTGCTGCAAGCAGAGAGAGATGTCGTATTTGTTCAGGGGTTTGCAACCTGGATGAGAAAGATTTTGAATTAGAAGGACTACCTTATGGTCTTATCCTCCTTAGCATGCTGTCATGCCTTGCAGGTTACACTTCTGCATCCTCAGCATGAGTAGGAGAGGATCCAATTAATGCTGATTAAATATGAAAAAAAGGCTTTTTTGCTTTGATTTAAAATGATAAGAGGTGGAAGACTGGTGTAGTTAACATGCTGATTATTGATAATACAGCTAAATGGTAATGTGTGGCCTGAATGTGCATTAGAAGAAGATGACTCACTGAGAAAGATGACTCATTTAAGTGTTACATGAAGCATGACATTTTTCACTACAAACAACAGTGCTGACTACCAGTGCACTGCAGCTGTGGCTGTCGATCTCAGCCTTACGTCTCTTTTCTGCTGTGGATACCTGTGTTGAGTCTCCAGGGCTTGACAAACGCATTATCCCTGCATGTATGAGATATGTTGACAGTCCCCCAAAGGGAAGGACAGGGGGAGTTAAGGGGAGGTGAGAGAAAAAGAAGTGCTGATAGTGAAGGAGAACGGAAAAGAGAGAAAGAGTCCAGAGAGAGCAGAGGGAAAGAAAGGCAGAGAGAGAGTGAGATAGAGAGGGGTAGTGTGCAGGGCTGTGGGCCTCTGTGTCCTGCAGGGGATTACAGATGGCCCTCAGAATTAAATCAAAACTGTGCTGCCTGCCAAGGAATGGGCTCTGCCTCTGCAACACGTCGGGTGCCCAAAGGAGAGGTGGGTAAGACTGGCGCAGTGGGAGGAGGGAGAGAGCTGAATGGGAGGAGGAGGGGGCACAAAGTGAGAATCGCCTTAAAATGAGTTTTTGAAATATCTAAAAATAAATTGCTTTTGAAAAAGCTCGACTGACAGCTGATATGAGGGCTGGATGGGGGCCAAGTGAAAAGTTGCCCTCGCCCTCTACTCCTAAACCTCTCAGTCTCTTCCATGTCTTAGCATCCCTCATTTTCTCCCATCTCTCTCTCTCTCTCTCTCTCTCTCTCTGATGCACACCTGCATTCATGTAGGTACTGTACTCACAAGCAGGATTAAATAAAGGTCAAGCCTCTCATTTGATTACCAATTAACAACAGAGTTATATTATTAAATTACAAAACACCTTCACTTGGCTCATGTTATTTATAAAAGAAATAGTGTACACAGGAATTCATTCATACTGAGGGCTCAACAGATGGCAGGGTCTATTTTTAGAGGCAGTGATTGAATAATGTATAATTGCCTGTGTCTGCCCATCATTTCCTTTGCACATGCTGCATATCATGCACACAGAGTAGAAGTGTGCCTGGCACACAGAGGTAACTGTTCCTGCAACTAACCTCAAGAACGAAACTCTGAAAAGACTTCAGAGTCAGAGATGTGGCATCACTACATGACGTTGTCTTGATCTCACACATCTGTTTTCTATGCTAAAATATAAAATAGTCTAAAAATGTGGTCTAGTATTATGAAGGTTCATGTCCTGTATTGAGAAAAGCAGACAATATGACGCAACTTTATCCTTTGATCCCTGCTGCCCAGGAGATTACTTTTGCTTCTGCAAAACCAGTTCTCACTTTCGTTATCAGTGAGTAAACAAGGAATGCTGCCCCCCTGCTGCCATCTCTCTAACCAAATGGTCACCTGTAACTCTTTCTTCATCTCTGGACCAACAGGCACAAATTAGCTGTGATCCTTCTATCACATTCAGAATAAACAACACAGGATACCAGGGTAATAAACTTCTACAAACACCATAAACTGACTAGGTTCATCAGAAGGTCACTTCTCCTTCCCAGCACATGAGCGTCAAACCAAGACAATTCAATCAATTCAAACAGAGCCCATTTCAGCTGCTCCCATCCAACAGAAGTTGAGTCTGTTCCGCTAAATCCAACTCCTCTTGGCTCTCCTGCATCCAGACCTGCCTCCTGCCTCTCATCTTTCATCCTATTTCCAACTTCAGACATCAGAAAGAAACTTCCCCTGATAGTAAACAAATATTCATCCAACCTGATCACTTTGCTTAAGCTCCTGGTGCTTCTTTTAACTTCATTTATTAATTGGCCCACTCTTCATCAAAATTCTTATACCGATTTGACTTGCTGCTTCTCAGGTTACTCCAGTCATGTCGGCCAATTGTTATCATCTCTGTACCCTCTTCCTTGTAGTTTCCCTTTTCCTTCTCCTTATGTAGATAGTCTATTTACTTTCAGCCTTTGTAAATACAGTCTTTCATTTTACTGTGTTGTGTTATCCAGTAGTGGTTTGTAATAAAGTGTGTAATTCACATCAGTTGTCTTGTGTATATTATGCTTGCAAATCGATCGCTTGACCAGCAAAGATCCTCCTGCCTTTCTTAATATGAATTTTAAGTCTATACAGACATAATCATGATTAAAGGAATATTTGCGATTCAGAACAAGTTCTTTTGCCTGATCAACAAGAAAAGTAGTTTCTCTTTGTTACTGTAACAGCTCTTAGAGGAATTAACTCATGGGATGAATAATTCTGTCTAAGAGTGAAATATAACAATCAATTCCCCTCTCTTTTCATAAAACAAACATCTGAGAAAAATTCCATACAATTACTTTTCAACAATCTTGCAACTGACATCTTGCCTCTCTCAGGTAGCCACACCACAGACTACCATCTTTGAAGCAAGCGTACTATAGCTATCTCATTCCCAGCCCCATGGAGATTAACTTCTAAGCATAGTGTGACAATGAAAATGTGGCATCTATTAAATGCAAATGAGCAGACTTGTGGGACATTATAAGATTGACTTTTTAAACCCCGCTGCTCCCAACCTTCATAAAAGCAGACATACTATTATGTTTGATGATCCAGGTTGGTAAACACTAGCAGTTAATGTCTGCATTAAACTGTTAAGACCAGCTGAAATGTCAAGTGTATTGTGCAATTCACGCTTGGTATGAAATACTGTCTCCATCTGACCATCATTTCTTTGTGATTACTGACAACAACATTTGCAGGAAAGGGCAGGATTTAGGTTCTTTTAGATATATACTGTATTATGCTTTATTTTCTTCAGAGGAAACAGATTCGATCATGGATGCAGCAATTTTGAACAGAAAACACTCACCACATATACCTACCTATGGCCAGCTGTTTGACAACTGACTAAGCATGTAACTGTTTAAAACCAAGTTGTCAGTTTTTATAGACTGGTGTCTTGCTTGCAAACATTGCAGGGTGTACAGTCTGCCAGTTCCAGGGTAGCAAATTAATTCATTAAAGTGCATTAAATTCACCTGAGGCTTACTAGCTTGGTGTTATCCTTTTTGTTTTTCTTGATGTTTTGTTTAACTGTCATTTTGCTTAGATATTTACAAAGACAGAGGTACAGATGTTTCGTTTTGCAGCTGTCAAGCTCTCACGCTTGCTAAGCTTGACTAAACTAGCCATGCTGCATTTTCTGGTAACTTTAATAAACTATGATGGATGGCAGTCATATTTGGAGAGAGGAAACTGTATCAGTATTGCATCCTTTCCTGTATTTAGGAGTGAGCTGACAGCTGTTACATAACGAAACAAAGACACCTGAAAAACTGGGACTCGGCATGATGAAAAAAGGAGACACTATGCACTCGTTCTCTTATATGGAAATTAGAGCCAACATGCCAATCAGATCAGATCACTTAATGATTCACCTTTAGTTGATCACTTGCAAACCACTTTGGGCTATTTAGTTCCGACTGGTAAGAAGTTTGGGGTTCAACAGGGACATTATAATACGGCAATTCTGGGATGTGTGGCCTTGTAAAGCACTGCGCTCCTTGCTGTTTATTTCCTTGTGTAATTTTATAGTTCTATAGTGAAATTCATCTATGTACAGTATAATACAATTTGCTGATGTTACATGTACAGATAATGTTTAATTTATAATTTTAGGCTGCAAACTATGCAAAGTGATATATTAGCCTATGTAAAATGTAAAAAAAATGCCATAAGGCACATAAAATGAAAATAAAGGAGAAAAAAAATATTGGATTTTATAAAGAAAATATTTGATTGCTTTCCTGCTTAGCAATTAAATCTCCTGCCCCAGGTCTGAACATGTGCTTTGGCTGCAATGCTGCAGAGAAACCTGTTTATAAGTAAGGTGTTTATGGGAAAAGACTCCCACATCACAACCACACGTGTCCTACCTTCACACGCAGACTTTGATTACAACATAAGATTTAACAGTCACTTGTAAAGAAGACTGGTACCAAGCCACCTTATTAACCTTAATGGGATCTTCAGTCTTTGGAAGCCCATGCCTAAACAACATTGCCCCCTCCCCACCGTCATGCCTGCTCCTAGTTGGAAACTAAATCTGTTCCAGCAATTCAGCAGCTTTTTCCCAACTCTCGCCTGACAAATGGTGATGTTTCTTTATTTATTAGTCACACAACTTCTTTTGCTGCTTCTGTATTAACTGAGGACATATTGTCGAGGAGGACAACACAGATGGAAATTTAAGAACGAGGAACTTCTGTTAAATCCGCAGGCTTTGAAAAGACCTGAATGATAGATCATTTCTAAGCAAGTGTAGACAGATGCTGAATTTTTGGCATGAGGGCCTCAATCAGGTTTGTGATGCTAATGTCCAATAATTTGCTGGGGCCTGTTAAAAGGCAGCCATGCATCATCCAGCTGAACTCAAACATTTGGAGCACTTTTATGATAATGTGAAAAACATTTCAATGTTGCAATTTGGAGACCTATAGATCTGGGATGAAATGGCAAGAAAGTTGACAACAAAGTTGCATTTTTTAAAGTAAAATAAATGAACACAATTGACTCTGCACAAAAATGGCATGTGCTTAATAATTGGCCAACAAAAAAACACACAGCCATCTTCAGCCTTGGCATGGCTCAGTGCACCTTGGGCCTGAACTGCAAAGGCATTTGCAACAACACAAATGAGGCTTTGATTTTTCTGGAAGATGGATTCACATTACTTAAGGAGAGGGTGAGGAGAGCACACTCAAAATGCCTTTCACTCTGGTCTTCAATTAGAGTGGAGCATAGAGAGACCACATCTCCCATGGATGAGAATAGGTTAATTCCCCAAGGGCACTTTTTTTTTTTAAAGCGAGGCAGACAAAAAACATTTAGATCCGTTAACGCACTTACCAGATCATCATCGCTCCCAACTTCAGAAATATAAAAAGGGGTGTTGGGGGGAGTAGGAGGGGGTGAGGCCAGGAAAATACTCACAAATGGAATGCTTTTTATCTGTCTGGGATGATGATGACGGCAAGCGTTGGAGGATCCGAGCCGTTTATGAGCCACTTTGAGCTGTTTCTTAATGTGCTTCACTTCGATGCAGCTCCCCAGTAAAATAGCCTATTAAAGCTGATCATGAAGGCATGTCTGCCATCGAAATGGTCTCTTTTTGTGGTATTTGCCTGTGAGGGAGTTTTCTGCCTTCATTAAAATGACAACAACGATTCATCCTTTGCATATGCAAATAGTGATGCAAATCTGGATGAAAATGCAGCAGGCTTCCTTACACTTGTGCTCTGTGTCTGGTTGCATTAAACAGACCTGGGAGGGACAAAAGGTGGGGTTTGGGACCAGAGGCCTTTGCTCTCTATCCTTTTGACAGTCCAGATGTACTTGAAGACTTGAACCAAACGGAACCAAGATTTATTCAGGACTGAACCTCCTTCTGGGGATTAATCCCAACTTGTAATAGCGTGAAGACAGATGCCTTGGCAGGGACAAAATGCAGATTCACAATGACCTCAGAGGAGACAGTGATCAAGACAATAGTGTAAAAATGAATGTACACTCTTGAAGGACAGCACACAATTGCTTCAAATCCCTCTGGCTCTTTTCGGCTGCTCTGATAAACATAAAGGAGGGAGGGAGAGAGGGAGAAAAAGAAAAGAAGAGGGAGAACGGATGCTTAGAAGTGCTCGTGGCCCAACAGGGCTGGCCTAATAACAAGATTAGCCATTTTAATTTAGATTATGTCAGACTTGTTGGCATGTAGAGGGGCCCACTGTCGCTCTGGCTAGCACAAAGGCCTAGTGAGAACATCAAAAAGATGAGAGAGTGACACGCTGTTCGCCAATGGCACTTCATTAAGCCCAACAGCTGGGGAAAACGCTTGGAGCTGAAACAGCCCCCTCTGAGGAAGACAAACATAAAAAGGTCACTCATTTGGCGCCTGATCACACATGCTTTGGGGGGGTTACATGAAAGCAAACAAACCCGGCTACCAGCTCTACGCATTAAGATACAAATCTTAGCATTTGAGATGAGGTGCGGCAGTGGTGGTAAGTACACAGCTGCCACAGGACGGCACGAGGGCCAAGAGGAGACATGGGGTTTTCTGCACAGCCACACTTAACGTTTTTTGTCACCCTAAATAGACAGTGTCGAGCCGGCAAAGGCTCGACTGTAGCAGTGCAAAATCAACACATTACTCATCCGTCTGTTGGAGCCAGTATGCTTCAGATGAGGTCCTGTACAACTCATCACACTTTCAAGTAGCAGAATTCATTCAAAGACTTTTGCCCTCGCAGGAGAAGATATGGGGCTTAAACAATATTTCTGTACTAAGAGATTATTCCACAGAGAATATGTGAGGTGAAATCACTCACAAGATTAAGAGTGAGGTAACAGCCCAAATCTACTTGCAGCAGATTGTAATTACTTTTAACAGTTTCATCAAATCTTTTTTAAAAGTAATTTTACCATTACATCGTATTCTGTGACCCCTAACTCATATGCTAACATGTCACAACCTATTCCAACACTTTCATATCACAGATCCTGAGTACTTTTATGAATTTTCATCTCTCACACTCGTGTCGGTAAAATGTGAAAAGATTGGGTATCCCAGGGTGATCATCAATCTAACGCAACCCTAGGCCTTGTCATAACATTGCCACAATATCCAACCAACACAGGGGCCATTGTCTATGAGTTATGAAAGCTGACACCATCTCAATTTCTCCAATTACACACACACACCACCTCTGGCAGGGCAGTAGCAACATTAATACCACATTACAACTGCATTTCTGAGACATTATGAATAAGCAGCAATTCACAGTAGCTGCCTTCATTAGGCAAACGTGATTAAAGTGGTGGGCCCCTCGGGCGTCCGGGGGCCTAATGATCCCACTCTGCCTTTTGTTATTCACGTCGGCGGAGGGCACGCCACTAAGCAGCAGCCCTGGGTGCCTGCTTGCACCAAGTGAGGCCCCATTAATAACAGCCCATTCATAACCCTCCTGTTCATACTCAGCGCCCTACCATAGTAAATGAGAAGAGAGAGCCCTCTGGATGCCCGGGTCTACCCCTGCCGCAGATGGGTCCACCCGCCCTCGTTCGTGATGCTGTTGATGTCCACTTGTGCGTGTGACAGGCTGACATATGTTACAGGCCATTCATCGCTGGCCGTTAAATTGCCCTCTTCGGATGCTCTATTTAGCCCCATCGCCGCTCTCTCCCTCCAGAGACTGGAAACTGCACATATTTACATAATGCTCTAATGCAATAAAACAAATGAATACAATCCTGGTTGTGTGTGTTGGGTTTAAGATTGAATCAGACTCGGAAAACAAAACAAGCTCACAGTTTTTATACTACGCTGCAGCTTTTCCCTTACAGTTGCACTGTGCTGAAAGCAGATTTGTGTTAGAGGCAGGGTCTCACCCTGCCATCAGCCACTGGATTAACACCATAATTGTATTGAGCTTTGAAATAGGTTAAGTCTCTAGATCTCTGCCACTTATCTTGCGAGACATAGAGATAAGATAACAAAAAATTAGGCTGAATAAGACTTTTTCTGATGCCCGCTGTGTGCACACAATGTTATCTGTGATTATAATCAGGGGATTTGGTCAAATCTAACATGCTGAATTTTAGGAAGGTAAACATCCATATCCATCAGAATCAGTGTTATATTGCTATGTAATTAAAAGGAGCGTTTTTACTGTTTTGCCGGCAAAAGCTGTCAAACTCCTCCTTCATCTCCAAAAGTCACAACCTACTGACAAAGCGCATATCTAATTGATGACAAAAGCCAGAATGCTGAATGCTCAGTCCAGACATCAGACCATGTGATATCAATGCCAAAAACACATTGCTTTTAATTTATGAATATATCTTTTTTTGTGCCACAAAGTCCCCCGTTTTTCCCAAATGACTGTACTGCTATACAGCAAAGTCATAACAACCTGCTAGTGTGTACAATCAAACCAGTCCATGTAGTGCTATACATTTTCATGCCCATCCAAAATTCCTGAGTTGGATATGCCCCCTGTGCTTCTTTTTTTGCCCATCAGATGGATTCTGGATCACCCCTGCTGCTGACCGTGCACTAAATTATTCAGCTGAAAATAAGTCCACATTAAAAATGCATTGACTCACAGTAAGACTCTGTAGAACAAACTGCAGTGCTAAGTATGTAGGAAGGGGATCAATGCACATGGATGTTTTCATCATTTGCATTTCAGACACGTTTTGATCAAGAGCGTTTAGAACAATGGTGACACAGAACGATTTACAGTATATGGCTTATTTTAAGTCAGACATATGAATGTGCATCAAAACGAGAATGAGTGAGGTGTCAAGCCTTACAATATTTCCTTCAATGGAAGTTATGGCTCAATGAATGCAGAGGGCCTTACAAATGGCACATAAGTTAAGTGTATCCACAGATGCAAATACAAGGCTGTATATGAGAGCGGTTACAGCCACATCCATAAAAATGAGATGCAGAGAAATGTAAACATAGGACCACACAGAGCATATAGGCCAACAAAAACAAATACTCTCATAGAGTAAAAAAAAAAAAAAAAAAAAGAACATTCAGGCATTGAACCAAGTGTTTAAGGTAAGTTAGGCTTATGTCACAAATTAATATGGACACGAATGACTCACCACGAGTACAAGAATTCATGAAATTGGGTTCTGAGTCATTCTGACTTAAACATACACACCACACAGGCTGATAACATGCTCAGGGCGACACATGCAGTTGACATATCTCACAGCACTGAACTCTCTGCATCAAAGCTAATGGACCAATATAATCACACACATCCAACAAGTAAGCCTCTCATCTGGTGTATAAGCTCCTCATTATTTATTCTCAACACAACAATATCCATTCATATCTGACAGAGCATGGCCATCGATGGCCATCTAAGCTGCCCAGAGATATGACAGCAGTCAAATGTATCTGGGCCACTGTGTGTATATCACTGCCATGTTCCAAACAGTGGTCACATTTGTCCCTCAGTTGCCAACTAAATAAAACACTGCATTACTAAAGTCAGTCTACCCTCCTCCACAAATCCGCAGATAATCATTGTCTGACAGAAATGCTGTATTTGCAAACTGTCAACTCTTCGGGATTTCAGAAATAATCTGTTTATTTTCCCTGGAGGCAATTACATATTTCTGACATTTTACAACACACTGTCAGTGGCTTGGCCTGGCATGAGAGTCATGTAACATTTTCTACGAGTAGGTTGACAGAGAACATAAGCTTTGTTTAATTTCAGTGAAAATATAAGCCAAAATTGGATAAACAAAGTTGCCTCAAGTCTATGACAAAGCATTAGCGGGGATCAGCATAGCAAGTATCATACATGATGATGATGATAGCAATAATGTTCAAGGTGCTACACTGACACTCACCCTTCTGTCTTTGATGACTGATGACAGGACCTGACTTTGGCTTTGCTGACTCAGGACCTTCGGACTTCCTGTGGACCGGTGATGGGGGCAGGCAGGGGGGTTATTAAGCCAGGTTTAATGGCCTTGACCCTGGCCTCCAACCAGGGGAGCAGTCCTGGAGGAAGAGAGGTCAAAGTTCGTATAACATTAGAGAGGAAGACGACCTCAGAGATCCAATATTAGTTTGGCTGTGTTCCATCTTTTCAAGGACTATAAAACAGAATGTGAATTCTGTTAACCAAGTACTAAAAGACGGTTTTCTCTTAAAATTCTGCTTACTCTTGCACTCCTAGCCAGCCAAGTTTGAAACTACCATATTGGGTGACCTTAGCCTGTAGCTACAGGCAATTACATTTTTCTGGCAAGGATTTTTAGTTATGTGTAAACATGTTCACATTTTCCACTTAAGCCTATATTACAGACATTAAATTAGACATTCAAGAAACTTGGCATTTGCAATTACAAACATGCCAACTGTGGCTCGAGCAACATTTTGTTACATATTTCCTCTATCATTGGAAATCTTTACCATTTCATTACAGCAATAGGTGTATGCTGGTATCGATCCCTGAACACTGTATGAAATAGGTTCCCGGGGCTGAATGCAATCCTATAGTATCACATTTGATCTATAATGTAAACAGTTTCCATTGACTCCCCTTCAGACGGAGAGAGAGAGAGAGACGGGGGGGGAGTCTCATGAACTGCCAAAATACACACCCATCTCACCCTTCCTCCCATCAAACACATGCATCCTCTGGTTTACTCTGTTCCCTTCAATATCTCTCCCTCTTTCTTCTCCATCCACCTCTCCCCTCCACTTGCCTCTCTCTTTCACTGCCCTTCTCCTCCTATTCCACCCCACTCCTCAGCCACAATCCCCACATCTTCCTCCACTCCTCTTCAGAGGTGTTACGGACGGCTGGAACGGAAGGTACAAGCAAAGCAATAAGCCTGTTGTGAAACGGCCATGGGATCAATGGGGGTTTTAGGGAAGCAGAACACGTAGCCACAGCCAGTCAATTAGAGAAAGGACAGCACAAGCACAAGCGCACACACACGTACGTACACACACTAGAGTGGCTGGCCTTTAAAAACAGAGTTACTTTTCCCTCCTCGTCAGCTCTTTTTCTCCAGCTTCAAATGGATCAGCATCAGGGAATCTTGGCTGAGATAATGCCATTGCTTCTGGCGTAAAGCAGACTTGACTATACGACAAATGGCTTAGGAGATACGGCATATTCAAGAAAGACAATTTTGATGCCAAGTTTTGCTCTGTCAAGTCACGGTATAGCAGTGGAAGTGCAGAGGAAAGTGCTGAATTGTTTTGTGGCGCATTTAGAAGAATATGAAAAGGTAACCAGTCTCGCTATGGAGTATCCACATTCACAGAGTCTTAAATAATGTTTTATAGCACTAGTCGTATGTTATGTAGTGCTATAAATAGCATTGCATAACATAAGACTAGTGCTATAAAGCTATTTATAGCACTGCATAACAACAGGAGAAACAGGAGTGGCTGCTGGTGAATTTGTATTGAAACATTAAAAAAGCAGACTTGAAACTCCAAAAAGAAGTGAGTCAGGGCTTAATGAAGCTCATTAAGTCAAAAGAACACATTTTGCCGCAAAGTGTGACGGGAGTGAATCACTGGTGTCAAAATATGCGCTTCTTCCAAGCATTTAACCATGCTCATTTGAGTCAAAATAGGAGCTGGCAGGTGAATCTATTACCACTTGTTTTGTATTACAGCTTGACAAGAATTAAGGTCATGTGCTAGTGCACAGTTTGTAACTAATAGAATTTCATGCTGAGTATCTGGAAAATAAATGGAAATCCAACTAGGCTTACGAGACTTCCTGGAGCAAGTGAAAAATGTAGCTGGTGGAGGGAGTCAGTGAAGCACTGCTCAAGGTCAGGAGATTCTGGAGAGGATGATGTAGATGTGATGTCAGGCCTTACAAGACAGGTGGGGCCACAGACTGTAATGACTGAAAATATGAATAGGAGATAAGAGCGTTGGTTGTTAGGGTGCTTTTTTTCTGTTGGTAACACAGGTCGTTTCTGTCTCCTCTTCTTACCTGCCCACCAGGCTCTCTGGCTGTTTTTTTTTTCTTGTGGTCATTCCCTGCAGTGCAGCTGAAATGTCACCTTTCTCCAGCGCTAGTGGTTTGTCTCACAAGGTGTCCTGCTCGCCTCGCTCCTCGGCGTCAAATCAAACATCCATGGCAGTAGGCAGGCAGAGAGTGGGCCAATTATCTTCAACAAGCACCATGCACAGATGAGACGCCGAAGTACACCTGCAACGTTTTTTTTTCTTTTTTCTATCAAACTATACAGATTCATGACAATGTTTTTTTTTCCATCCACTTATCTCCACTGCCCTTCTTCGTGCATTCATTTGCTTCTATTCTCCTCTCTCTGTTCCACTGCTCTTGTCCTGAACCTCTGCATAATACCTTTTGCATCTGCTGAATGTTGTAATGATGAGTATGTAAGCAGGTTCATTCCCTACGCTACACTTCCAATTAGGCATGGGAACAAAGCCTGAAGGGTATGAAAGAGGGAAGGAGAGAAACTATTGATGGACAGACAGCACAGTGATAGCTGTTAAATTTGTCCTCCCTTCATTCTTTCCCTGTGCTTCTTTTTATTTTCTCCTGTTTTTCTGTCTTCTGTTACTATCTTCTTCTCTAAAGTCCTGTTTCTATTGACAACAGGCTATACTTGGAGAATAAAGGCAGAGCCTTGACTTGATGATGTATAATGAAAACACCTCTTTCCCTCTCTCTCCCACTCACATAGCCTACTCACTCTTTTCCAACATCTCTCATTTACTCCGTTTTGAAGCTCTGCAATGTATTCATCTTGTATTCACGCACAAAAAAACAGAAATGAAATGGGACCACAAATGGGAGAAACGATGCAGGGAAGACGGAGGGGCAGTGAAAAGGAGCGAGCAAGAGAGAGAGCGGGAGACTGGAGGAAGACTGAAAGATAGAAAGAATGTGACTGCTTTTATAAGATATTTACACACAAGAGATTTTTGGTGAACAATCATTAATAATGCGGATATGATGACCAAGCAGGCGGAGGCAAATAACAGAAATCTAATAAATTCAGAAAATTTAATCCTGTATATACTGTAACGCAGCCTTTAAACCAGGAAATGACAATACTAATGCCAAATCACAATATTGAGATATCCAAAATCCCAAATGATGTCTATTCTCATATCATGATATATAATATATAATAGATATTTTTCCACTTGGTTTTTCCACATAAAAGAGCAAGCCACATAAAATTATGTGGCTTGCTCCTTCCCCTTATGTGAGATAGTCTTGCTGCTCTCCATCTACTCACATTCCCTTCCAACAGACTCAAATGTTACAGAGAAACAACAGCAGTACTTCCATCCTAATATCAAGTTAAATTAAAAAGGGTATTCATCAGTGACAGCATCCTGCACTGAAGCCTCTGGGAGTGGAGTGTTGTAGTCCAGAAGCCTTCTCATTAAGTGCATAGAAAAAATATTTACTCAGCTCTATATGAGACCAGACTTCTTGTACCCCAGTTTCTACTGCAGCAACAACATACTTCTGGGCATATTAATCGTCAATACTCAATATCAATATGGATCAATGGCTGACACTATTCCTGCAATGGAACGAGAGGCAGGTGTGCTTCCTCTGCTTACAAAGGGGGCAAGTAGTGACACTCCAATATTTAGGAACAAGTAAATGTGCTGTACCAAACCAGCGGTGCAGCCCAGGACACACCTTGCATTGAAACTTTGTAGTGTACCGTGTTACGCTAATCCGTTGGGATGTCATGTGACTTTTTGTGGTATGCCACACCCACTGCACTGCTCTCTTCTCACTGAGCAGCCTGAAAGGCTAATCATGGTCCTCTGTGGTCCATGACACACCTGGTCAAAGTTTTGTAATGATATGTGAATCTGTTCAGAAGTTCTGAGCCTTTTTGTGAGATGCCACGGCCACTGCCACACCCACTTTAGGCCAAGAGGTGTGAAAAGTTAACCAACTCTTCCTTGGCTTATGACCAACCTTTCCACCAAATTTGGTGGAAATCTGAGTATCTGTTTGTAAGTTAATCCACTGTGTGACGAATGGATGGACAGATGGACATACACTGGCACCAGACTCACATCTAGCATATAGCACTACCATGCATCATGTAAAGTACACACACAGTATCTTGTACAGTGTGTACACACACACACACACACATACATACAGACACAAGTGGTCATGTCCCACACAGCACAGATATGCCATTATTTGATAGCTTTCACTGGTTTCACTCGGCACATCTTTCATTAAATTATTCGGTGACACAAAATAAATGCAGATGTAACAGACAGTAAACACAACTGTCAGATATACCTCTATTTCAGATACATCCACCAAAAGATAACACAGCATAGATGTTTTGCTCCAAACTCCTAGATGGAAATAATCTCTGACTATTCTTGGAGTGAAATATGAATGAATGTGTCATATCTTTCAGTGAGCATGACTCTGCAGAGTTGCCATAAAGTTTCTACAGCACTTTGGTTTTGGTTGAATGCATGGTACTGCATTGCCCCCTGCTGGTCACAGAGAATATTGCATCCCTATTGCACCATTAAAGCCCTGGAAAGAGGCAACTACCAAAAGGAGAGTAGGCTTTGAACTCAGAAACCATCATGGGCTTCGGAAGCTTCTTTGGAGAAACGGGTAGGAAACAGCATTCTTTGAAATATCACCTTTTCACTGCACACACAGTATGGACCTAAGGCGGGCATGGATATCAAAGCAACCTGCACAAGGCTGGTTAGCCAGTTACTGTTAACATCTTCACAGCATCTCACACAACAGGTGGCTTGCTTTTAAGCAGTAGCACCCTGGTGGTTAGACAAGTGGGAAAAAGAGTCGGCTCTTTAAATCCTGACTGGGAAGATTTGGGCGGAGACACCGACACCCGGATTTACTAAAAACATTCTTAGGTTCTAAAATGTTCTCAGTTGTCAGAATCAGTATTCAGACTTTGGACACATGAAAGGCTTTAGTAAATCAGGGCCTGAATGTGTACAGCTGGACTATTATTTAATACAGTTGAGGTGCCCTTGAGCAAGGCAGATATCCAGAAACTGCTATAGTGTAGCTCTCCATTGACTACCAGTAGAAGACTGTGGTTATACTGCTGTGAATGTCAGTGTGAATGAGAACTACGAAGTTACTGATAGCTTAAATTGAAGTTTTTAAAAAAAACTGTGGCCACAGGATGAGAAATGAGGATTGCAAAGGCTGCCAAAAAAGTGATGGATGGCACTCAGAAAAATATTGGATGACGGTTGGCTAAAAAATTACTGCAAACCCGAGAGATTTAACAGACACAATTACAGCAACAGCCAGAAAGATAAACTATAGACCAGAATCTACAATTAAAGTGGCACAAGGAAACTGCATGTTTGTGTTGTGTGGTGGCAAAATTAACTGTTTAAAAAGTTTGAACTTAAATCCATAGAAATCATATAATGTGATGTAAGTAAACTGCACACTACATGCTCATGTTTACCTACCTAGCCAGACTGGGATCACTTTATACAAAACAATACCAACAAAAGAGAGGCAAAAGATCCAGCGATGGTTAGTGCAACTTTCTCTGGATGAAGTGCTCACTCACTGCTGGGTGGACAGTCTGTATTTCTCTCTCCAGTTTATATCTGACATTTCCTGGGGGCAGTGTAAGTCTCCACACACCAGACACCAGAATTTCATTTGGGAAAATTGCATGAATAGCATAAGTCTGAATAAGGGATGGATGGGACACTTTGCTCTGTTACGGCTACATTTTGTGATTTAGGCTGATAATCTTGCCTGGTGCAGCTGAGCAGTAAGACAGAGCAGGAGACAGAGGGGTTGGTACAGGAAGCCTGCTGCATTTTCCACGCCAACCCTATCCTACTACCTCCCAGCTCTCCTTCCTTCTCTCCTTTGTCCTGACCTCTCTCCAAGGCTTGCGACTGTCTAGACAATTACCTTCAATTATCCTCACTTCCACCTCACCAATTATAGCCATTATTGATTCCAAACCCCCAGGCAGTAAGCCTTATCTATACCCAACCATAGTCCATAGAGGGAAAGCAGGAGAGGAACAAATAATAGGACCTTGGTTCATTAACAGTCTCAAGCCTTCTACTCCAGCACCCATGTATGTGATGAAAAAACACTGAGAAAATACTGACAAGCCTGAGGTGTTACACAATCCCTCAAACGCCCTTCAGCACAACACTAAAAACATACAAAATCCAGCAGTGCCTACTAAGTGGCTAAAACTGTGTGAAAAACAACCAACTACTCAAGATGGAAGTCTGCTTTACCAACACATTTCATCCTCCATCAAATCAATTAAGAAAGGGCCACTAGAGTCATGAACAGCAAGACCTTTGCTGTGATCTTTAGGACTGGTTATCAGCCCAAAAGGCCAAATGTGGGCCCATCAAAAGGTAACCCTGGCATTCTGGATGACTTTGCTTATATCAGGTTGCACTGTTGACTTTCTACAACATGTCAGCTGACTGCCAACAAGGGTTGTCTCAACAGACAATGTGGCATAATAATAAATTTTATGTGTAACAAACTTTTCATTAAAATAACTTCAAGGCGCTATGGAGTCATCCCACCAATAATAGACTAACAGACGTCACATGTGCTTATCAATAGGGCTGTGTATTGGCAAGAGTATGGCGCAATGCGATACTTAACACAATATAGGGGTTGTGATTCAATACATTGTGATATATTGCAATACTGTAACCGAGGTGATACACTGTGATTTTTTTTTCTTTAGGAAAATTGTCATAGTATAAAGAACTCACCACCATATACATGAAGTCTGAGTAAAAAAAAAAAAAGTTTACTTTTTTATTCAGTCATAACAGTGGGATCTGCATTTGTATTTATCACAGTCCCTGTAACATCCAACATCATGTACTACCTTTTGTGCAATCTGAGCAAAGGAATTAATATTTTCCTATATTAGTAAAAAAAATTAAAGTGTTTGCAGTATTCTTTAGGTAAACAAATTAAGAAAATAAAAAAATTGCAAACAGACAGTGTTACTGTATCAAAATATAGCCATGCCTTATATCATTTCCTGCTGTTTCCAAGGCTGACAACATCCTTCACAAGCTGGATTTCAGCAAAGCAAAACCAGTAAGTTCTTCTCAAACCCTCACCAGGATTCTGTGAGTCATGTGGATAGGAGATACAGTATGAAGGATACCCATCTGTTACACTGACTATCCAGGGCCCACCATGTAGCATTACAGCTACCATTACACCACTGATAATAACACAGCATCCCCTCCGCACACGTTCCAAAGGAAGACAGACGCAGGGTGAGACAGTAGAGTGAAGGTCAGTTACACAGTATGGAAGCTGTAAAATGCAGAGTCACACTCTGAAGCTCTCCTGCCAGCTTTTGAATATGATACTTGCTGACATTTAGTGAGACACAAACATAAGCTGCTGTCACCACACACTAATGTAAAACATCCATCATCTTGAATGCACGCCAGGGCACCTGCAGAGTGCCGGCATCAACGATGCCTTACTGCCATCTCCTGTTATGACAAACTTGAGGGGCTTAGCTCCAAGTGCAGTTTGTAGCACAAGGCTGCCCCCTTAAGGCATTTGAGATTAGTAGATGACCATTTAAACTTATGAATCCCAGTGAGGTTTATAATAATGTTCTGTTTCTACACATAACATACGCACCCTCACCAGAAACTTACCTTTTCACACTTTAGGTCTTCAGTCTTCAGCTTTTTCACCAGTGCAGCATCACCAGTGGTTGCAACATTTTTACCTGTTTGGAGTACAAACCGAGTGAGGTTTACTGCACCAAAGCAATTAAGAGTGTATAATGTGTCAACCATACAGAGACATACAATGTGAGTATGTGCAAGGGTGCAGAAAATTTCTAGATTTTTTGCATTGCATTTCATGCAATATCATTCTTAGTGTGTTTACTGTGATATGTATACTTCAGTACAACGTCTTTATTTTAGATGGGGATTGTATTTCTGCTAACAACTACATTTCTCTGCGTTTTATTGGGCTATGTCTGTTATATACAGATACAATATTGTGAAGCAATCACCCAAGACTTTCACTCACCTTTATACTTGTGTGTAGTGAAGTGACCAATAAACATGATTTGATTTGGATTCTTCACAATAGTACCATTTAGGTTCATCAATAAAAACACATTCTAACTTTTCTACACTTAAATTCAGAATATAAATGGCGTGCTGTATCTTGCAGATGCCTGGGTCGACAACCACGATGTAATACACTGCCACTGACAACCATATTATTGCTCTGTAAGATAACATCACAGCTCAGTTCAAATGGTTACCTGTGCACTTCCTTCTCCTTGCTCTGCTGCTCTCTCCGTCTTCCTCTGTCTCTCTTTCTGATGCCAGTACTGAGAACCATCATGTAATATACTGTCACGTTATCTAGTTTTGTTCTTGTACAAGGGGATAAACTGACTTCATAAAAACATCAGAATGTTTCCAAAAAAAATTACAGCTCATAGTTAAGATGCTGTCCGCTCCTCTGCCTGACGCTATCTTTCCATCTCTCTGTCTCTCTGGTGCCTGTAACCACTAAGTGACACATTTTAAGTTTTTCTCATGCTGTTCACTGTTCATGCAATGAGTAACCAATGGGAGAAACTAGTTAACAGCAATTTTCAAGTCATAAGGGTGTACTCCTTGAGATAAGACTACAGCTCACACTGCAAATTCTTGCTTAGTCTTTTTTCTTTCTTTTCTCTGCCTGGCCTTTCCCTCTCTCCGAGTGTGCCTGTATCTATATTAACAACAAAACTAAATGGAAATGAATTGCACTCCTAAGTTTCTATACTAATTTAAAAGAACATTTCTGATTTGCAGTACATTAGATCACCAGTCATGTGTTTATTTGCTGACAGATATATAAACCAGTGAGCTACTTCAGCCTTTTTATAGCTGAGTCATCACAAAATAATCAAAACTGATATGTTAATAAATTAATGTGAACTTTAGGCCTTTTTATGGATGCTAAAATCAACACAAAATGAAAGTTCCTTGTAGTAATAAAAGGCAAGCACATCTACAGTAGAGTTGCCTAAGTTGACGAAGATTGTAAGCAAATGTGAGTTTGACCTGACCTTGTTACTCATCCTCCAACTTTTTGGTCTCACAAATGTTAAAACTATGAATGAAAAAGATGGTTTTAGATAGTTCAAAAACATGAAAGCTTAATGGAGGATTATACCTGTTCGTCGTTTTGTTTATGCTACAAGCTAACTGCCATGTTGTCTCACAGTGCCAATGGCCGCTGCTCAATTTAGCCAAGCTGTGAATGGTGTAAATTTAATGGTCCGGTCCGTACTAAATGTTGCCTGTCCATGGTTTGATTACACAAAAAGGTAAACTGATGCCGCTATGGTACAACTCAACGTAAAACATGTAAAAATCATGTTTCAGTACACTAACCTCTGGTCAGCAAGCTCAAACTGGCAGTTGCCCAGTGTGCCCATGTCGAACAGGTGTTGCTAATTGGGGGAACTGTCTAGGGTTAGTGGTCCTTTCCCAGGTACCAAAGACGTCCCATAATAGAGGATAACCATATCAAAAGCAATACAGTAGCAAAACATAAAGTAGGCTATGTCTTCTGTGTTTGAAAAGATATGGCCAGTTTGACTGCAATTTTAATAACTGATTAGAATTATTGCATAATTAAGACAAATTCTTCTGTTGGCTTTGCTTAATTGTAGCCCTGCAGAGAAAAAAAAACTTTCTCCTAAAATTAACTGAAAGGGGGCGTGGTTTGGCAGCTCTTGTGCGGCGTTCACATGCTGTCAGAAATATTAGAAACTATTCGAGCGGGAGATGAACAATATAACTGGATCCACCAAATTGTCAGCTACACATTGACTGCGAAAGCGGCAATTTTTTGTCATACACGAGCTGTGTCGGTAATTGATGGCAAAAATTCTGTTTAGATAGAATTACTG
>OMKZ01018011.1:0-12852 GCA_900302535.1 Neoniphon sammara | reverse complement strand
CAGGGAAGATCCCCGAAGAGGCCAAGGCCTTGTCACTTTTGGCACCTGCCACCCCAGTGCCCAATCTGATTCCTGGTGGGGGACTGCTACCAATTCCTACTCCAGCTCCCATTCAGAATGTAAGGGTTTTTGTGTGTGTGTGTGTGTGTGTGTGTGTGTGTGTGTGTGTGTGTGGGCGAGAGTGCTAGATGCTTTGGACATGATGCACGCTTCATGCTTCACAAAGGTGCGTGTATCAACGTGTATTTACTGAAGGTGGATGTGTCAAGTTCGGATGGTAACTCACCAGAAAAAAACTTGTTTACCCAAGGGGGGGTAGCGACTAGAGATGGGGCGGTTTGAAAATTCAGAATGACCCAAATTATCATGTTTTTTGGTGTTAGTGTGATATTATTCTGACTTCCCTTTAGCCGTTTATGAAACCCAAATTATGACCAAACATCGGATTTAGTTCTCTTGATGGATTTGAAGGGTCTCGACTGCTGTCACTACTTTCTGCTGTGGTCAATTGAAAAGCAAAACATCCACCATATGTGTGGCAGCTTTAAAGAGACCTGACTGGTTGATGTTGACTTTGGATGATGTTAGACAGTATGTGCTGCCAAAACTGTAAGTTTTTTTTTTTACTATAGTTTATAGTAAAACCGGTAACCCTTCCATCCCAAGTATAAACCTGTGTGGTTGATATGAAGTCGTTATGGACTCCACTCATTCATCTCCCAGCCCTGACTCAGCATTTCTGCACTCAGGTCAGCCAAAATACTTACAGAAATGCATCCATATCTAAATTGTAGTTATTGTTAATAGATAAATGCTGCGCTAGATTCAGCATGCATTTCTGCAAATTGTTTTTATCTTCAGATACCGAAAGAATTAGATCTCAAGACTGTGCTGCACAAGTAAGGTTACTGTATCCCGCTATGGTTGGATAAAGTGGAGTTTAAGAGCGCAGAGTGAGCACTTCCTCTGGCACAGGACTGCTTCAAACACAGTTTGATGAGTCAGTCAGAAGAACCCAGTTATATCGCCTGCAGGCAGCCGTTGCCATGAGGCATAGAAACCCCCCTTTTCAGTGTCGGTCTCATTATGAAACTGATAATTCAGACTATCCCCCTCTGTCTGAGAAGTATGTCATCTCAGTCAGTGTTTGCTCATCAATAATCTAGACTCCATTTATTTGCAACAGCAAAATGCTCCACTTTCTCCGGTCTCAGTAGGTAGTGTGTGGTTTAGCTTTTAGAAATGGATGCCAGGAGTCTGTTTCTTTTTTTTCTGGTCTCAAAATGTTTATGAGCTGTATTGCTTGAGGCTTTGGAATGTGAATCAAAGTAGTAATAAAGGGCGTATTCAGTACCAGCGAGTCAAGGAGACTTTTCATTGATACTGTAATATGGATGAAGGTATAGAATTACTGACCTAAATGAACGGTCTGGGTTTTCCATTTGTTGACAGTTAAGGTTCCTTCTCTCACCCCCAACAAGGACCTAATACCAAACTACTTTGTGTAATGCACTTTTCACTGCATTACACAATGTATTTGAGGGATGAAGCAAATAGAAAAGTATCATTGAGAGTTTGGGCGTTTATAACTGATAAGGACTCAGATATTGCGATGATGCGCGCCAAAGCAGCAGAGAGTGCAGTGTG
The DNA here is from genome assembly GCA_900302535.1 of Neoniphon sammara. Lineage (NCBI taxonomy): Eukaryota > Metazoa > Chordata > Actinopteri > Holocentriformes > Holocentridae > Neoniphon > Neoniphon sammara. Next base: position 11,205 of record OMKZ01018011.1, on the reverse strand, counting down.
CTTGCTTTTAAAGATTACTGATAAAAGAGATATTTGATAAAAACAAATATGTCAGATGATGGATCACGATACTCAAACAGAAAAACCTACAGGTTGGCAACTGTCTGTGCAGTCTAACTGTGGGTTAACAAAAAAATAATTGGGTCAATATTGAATGTACCTCATTTGCTCGCAGAATAGGAAGACATTGTACAATAACTGTCATGCGCTCAGTAGGGTCTCAGTCTGCCTCACTCAACTTAATGACTGCCAAATACGGAGAACATCCCTGCTTTGCTCTGAAGCCATTAAGATCACCGTGACCCCTGTGCACTGAATTATAATCTCCCGGTTGCACTGTGTGTCCTGTCAATGCAAGAAAAATGGAGACGAATTAATAAGTGACAAAGCTTGTTCCTCCCATTATTTTATTCTCAATTATCTCTCTGACTTTGCCATTTCCCCCCTCTTTTTTCCCTCCACAAATTGTACAGTTGCTTTTCTTTTCACCTGGCTGTTGCTTATACTCTGCTTTCTCTGGCCCTGCAATAGTAGCTACTAATAATCCTGATAAGCATGGGAACAATTTAAATATTCAGGGTATTACTTTTTAATAAGTGCATGTCCTTGAGACCCCTGTGTCTGTATTTCGGCATTACCACTATTTTGTGCTACCTGAGAGTGGAAAGTTTTAACAAATAAGGTATGTGTGCTTTTATTTGCCAAAAATGCTGTTTTTATTCCTGCTGCACTGCAGATTGCAGATTTTTTACCTAGGAATCAAATGGACATATGTTTCCAATAAGAAATCTCTCATATTCATTTTTTAATGAGCAGATTTCCTTCCACTTCTTATAATTACACCTTAAAAGACCTTGCTTTGACATCAATCAAGTTGTGGTGAGTTTCAATTACCCTGACATCTCTACATCTATGTATCTGGGAGAAGTCAAAAGCTTCAGGCAACTAATAGCGCCCCCAGCTGTACAGCTAATAGGATTTCAAGCAGGACTCCTTTAGATAGATCCTTGATTCCTCATGCCTACACTGGAGTTTCACTCTCCATTTAACTTTATGTTTCTCATGTGGTTTTGCGAAAGTGTTTGATTTGATGTTCATTCACTTCATCCCAGCTAGAGGAGCTTGTTCAATTAGGCCGTGACTAAAAAAATTTCACTCCTTGCCAACTTCTCTCCTCTAAATATTAAAGATGGAGACGGATTTGACAGCTATACCCTCTCCTTCTCAGCGTCTCTGGGACATTCAAGCGTTATTAAACACGAGAAACATCGCGCCGAGGATCAAATACACTCGTCCCCCACCCACTCTTAAATCTGGGGATTTCTGAAAAGGGAAATAATATGGTGTGACTTGTGTGATGAAGTCATTGGGAAGATGTGCACGCTTTAGACGAGGCAGCTAAAGCTATCATGAGACTGACGCAGCACTTTAGCCAGGCTGTCTCGCTGAGCTGCGGGGAGAGAATTTGGGGATTTCTGCTAAAGTGATGTTAACAGCTGGAGGTTTAATACTTCACAGAAAACTGGGATGCGCACCAAAAAAAATCGGGACAACTGCCTTCTCCAAATTCTCCCACTTTTAGCTTCAGTGTGATCTCAACTCCTACGGTGCTCTCCCCAATTTATCACAAGAATTAAATTATGAGTGCATATGCCATCGGTTTGTGGAGCAATGGAAGCTGAACAGGGGGAAATTTAATTGACCATTCAACTGGGTGACAGGATAAAAAGATTTAATCCCTTTATCGCTATACTTTTGATACTACTGAAAGAGAGAGAAAATACATTTTAAATAAGATTATTTTTTCTCCGTGCAACAGTCAATTGTTTGCACTCATAACTTGCACAGTCTGTCTGTCAATTGCAATTGTCTGCCTCGAGTCGTATTCAGCCAAATAACCATTTGTCATGATCTTTCTCAGCTATTATCTTCACAAGACGCCCTGCTGAAAAATGCAGATGAGCTGTGATAGGCATCGGACGCTCTTATCTAACATCCGTTGTTACGTAATATTTTGATTTCATATGACCAGAGAGACTGGAGCGAAAGACAATGTGGACTAGATGCCAGAGCATGAAGCTGTGTAACACCAGTCCGGGGAAATCAGTTTACATGGCAGGAGGTGTTGTTAACATCGAGGCAACAGGAGGCAAAGAAAGGATAAAAATTAAATATTATGAGTGTCTTACTTGTGGATATAAGGGCGCGATTGCTTAGTCATGCAAAGAAGACTTTCAGTAAACATTGTGCATGTGTGTGTGTGTGTGTGTGTGTGTGTGTGCGTGCCCCCTTGGCTCCAGCCCAAGTTCACACACCCATTAACACATGCATGGGTGTGCTAGTGAGGACAGCTCGTGTGTGGAGGTGCCTGGCTGGTGATGACGATGCTTGTGGATGAGCGTCTGTTCCTGCAGGTTTCTTGTTATCAGAGAGCAGATGCTGGGCTGCCGGGCCTGCTGATGGGACTGACCTGTGCTGATCTCTGCGGACTGTCGGTCTCAACCCTGTTTGAACACCCTGCATCTGTCAGCACCCTGTTGGCCAGGCCTTTGCCTCTCCCTAAGGCTCTGCATGGCTATCTGTAGTCCTAAAGATCTCCCCTCTCTCTCCCTCTTCACTCATTTTTTTTTGCTGCCCATAATTCAAAAGTGGTCCACACTAATGCTGCATTCATCGCCAAATCAAAGCATTAAGTTGGAAAAATATCATAAAGTCGGAAAAATGTGACCAACAGGTGAACTTGCCCGCATTTACCACTCTTATTTATGACTTTGACAGCTGTATGTGTGCATATTTCCAGTCATAAACTGGAAAATTTCTGACTTTACGAGTTGATGAGGATCAGCCAAGCCTACACGGATATGAATATTTTTGAAAACACAACTTTATTTCAGACACCAGGGCGTTTTTGAAAATGATTCACAGTAAAATGCAAAAACGCACAAGTCTCCGTTATGTGAGCATTCACGCAGAAGTTGAGGAGACTTGTGCAGTTTGTTGTCACCACTGAATTGCAAATCCAAGCACAAATATGGTTAAAAACGTCCTGGTGATATCCAAAACTGTGTGGAAAGTAGTAGTGTTCCTACCGAAAGTTGCGATGCAATTTGTTGAAAATAACAGAGAACATCCTCATGTGAACAGGAGGCCAAAAGGGAAAGAAAAAGAAAAAAGTCTAGGCTGGGTAAAAAAAACAAACAAAATAAAGGTATTTTTCTTTTTGTGCCTTTTGTCCACACTCATGTGGTGTATTCAACCACCAAAAATGGATATTTTTGACTAAAGGGGTTAATACACCAGCCTGGGATTGTAGCGTGGACGCGTAAAATGGAGAATTTGGTAAATGCTTACATATGATTGTCATGTGATCGTACTCAAGCGGAAGCTAACTCAAAATAGTGGACGATCTCTGTGGAATGTTTTTGTCTCTAAAGTTCCATTTGAGTACATGTTTGATGGAAAAACAGCTTTGTACAGTCTACAAGCAGCACAAGACAGCACTTGTATTTCCTGTTTATATGCAGGCTAACGCAGGCTAATGACAACACTTTCATAAATAGCAGAAAGGTCAAACAGATCATGGGTCAGGGACATACGCATGCCTAATAAAATTGAAGTTACAGTTTTTGTGTCTCGCTGAGCCTACACTTAACCATTTGCCTCCAAAAGAACCCCTCTGGAAGTGTGCCAGGAGAAAATGGTTCTTTGCAGTCAAAGAACCATTGCCGCTAGCTTTCCGCATGAACAATCTGGAGCAACTGAAGGAGAATGAAATATAGAGTTGCCAGTCACACTTAAAAATACCAACAAGCAATTCACAGTTTACTTGCGGGATAATATTACTTGTTTTACTGGTGTTATATTGGAGTCCCCAGGGGTTCTTCATCTTAATTTACATTTCCCTGCTTATTTTCAGATGTGCTGCAGAATTGATGATATTAATTTGACCAAGTTTTATAACAGTGTGTTGGTGAGGGAACAAGATGAAAAGAGTGTGAGTTTGGACATTAAAATGTTTTCATAATTTAATCACACAGAGGGCCAGAGACACTAGTGAAGTCATGTGGTAATATTAACATGCTCAATACACTATGATGCCTAACTTGTAATTTTGGAGGCTTATTGTACATCTCTGAATTGCGTCATTGTTTTCCTTTTCTAAAAGCACACACTGTGACCATCTAGGATGGTGGAAATGCACGTATTGAGAAAGCACTTAAAGCTAATTTCTCTTTCCTCCCTCGCTCTCTTTATGCTCTTGCCCAGGGTATATTAATTATGATTGGGACTAAATGTTTCTCACCGCTGCATATTTCATAACACATTCGTTTTTTTATTGTGTGATCCCCTCCCCTGGAGTCATGTGATGCACAGGCAGGGAGCTCTTCTCATATCAATGGGAAGTCGAGGAAGAAAGGCCGTGCAAAGTCTACTCTTGGCTGATCGAGGTACCACCGTGCGCAACAAGGCAGCTGGCAGTTAATGTGATGTGCAACCAGCAGTCATCAATTATTCATTGTTGACACAGGCCATTTTACAGAATACGAACAAAGAGTGCTTTTCTGATAGACAAATGACTTATGTCTTTATAGCCGCCTTATCTCTGAACTCCCTTTAGACATCTTTAGCATAATAAATATTGTGAAAGGCTGATGCAAAACTGTCATGACTAACTGCAGCTTGTGGCAAAGCCCTCCTTATGGGGAATGCACATTTGTTCATTTTTGTTTTGAAACTACAAAGTGTCTCATAAATATTTTAGTCTTGTTATCCCTAGCCGTTCTGAACATACAGTAATAAGTCCAATAATTCTTGCATTGCATTAGAAGACACTAAAGTGCACTTATGTGCCATACACAATTAAGCTAAATGCATTTTATTACTCTGCAGCCCACCCTGATTTGGGATCTTATTTCTCTGTCTAGAAAAGAAGTATTTACAGCTATAACTTGCTTTGCTGCACTTGCAATAATTTAAAAGTAATATTCAGAGTTATATAACAGAGGCAGAGGAAGAGAGGCAAATGAAGAGATGGACAGATGTGGAACCAGGTGGTCAAGGAGAAGAGACCGGTCTGACAGGTTCACTGCCCAAACCAGCTGAGGGTCTGGCGCCTCTGCCATCCATCTAATCTCTCTCTCTCTCTCTCTCTCTCTCTCTTTTTTCTCTCTCACTCCCTCTCTCTCCATATTTTCTGTTTCTTCGTCTCTTACATTCACCCTCCTATCTTGTCTTCTACATTTATCTCTCTGTTTCCCTCCCCTCCTTGCAGGCTAACAGTCGCTCCGGTTTAGATTCTGATGTTCAGTGACTAGACATTACTGTTGTGCCATATTCCTGCCGTGTCTCTCCCGAGTTAGAGCTTATTGGACCATAATGTGATGTGGTCACCACCAATACAGACATTCAAAACAAAATAATTCTTGTGAATGTGATGGGAGTGCAAGGCAAGAGGACACTGACTCTTTCTATTGTTTTTAAAGCTTTATATATCCAGGAACAGTTGCCTAAGCATGTATGCCATTTACCAAAGTATATGCATGGTATATCTGTTTTCATATGGAGCTTTCACATGTGTCGCCACACAGAAAGCATGGAAAATGCATTACACATTCACACATGAGATCTGCCTGGGACTATAGGGCAAATATCATGATATCTTTGACCAAATACCTTAATATCAATTTTGTGACAATATTGTAGGGATGTCTTTGGTGCTTTTATGAGACATTTACACATGAGATTTTTATGAACAGTCATTAATGTGAATATTTAGAGGTAGAACAGTCTATTAAGTTCAGAAAATTGCATCCCTTCACTGAAATGCAGCCTTTAAAACTAGGAAAAGACAATTATGCCATTGTCACCATACAATATCCAAAATCCCAGATGATATCTAGTCTCATATCATGATATTGATATAATATGAATATAATGCCCAGCCCTACAGTACAGCCGCCGTCTTTCACTGTGTAATGCTGAGCAGCTTCAAGATTCAAAGTTGCAACTTAAGATCACAAGCTCATTTTTCAAACCTTTAAGTTGCTACCATCTAGCTGAGTCTGAAGTAGCTGCCTGGCACTCAGCCTCTACTTTGTTAATCATTGATGGTTTTATTGACCCATCCTTGACTCCTCTCCCCCTGCAGCTTTTCTTTTCTGAGACTTAACTGTCTGACTGGAAAACTGACTGACCGTGGCCACTCATCACCATAACAAACACACATACTCATATTCTCTCTGGAAAGCAGTATGTCCGCCCCATCTTCACGGATGCCACTTGTATGCATGCATGCGTGTGTGTGAGTGTGTGTGTGCCCACAGAGAGACAGACAAGCGAACAGACAGGAGCAGAGTCATGTGACCCCTCTGACCCTCTGTACTGTGCTCGCCGGGTGAGTTGGAGTGCTGCTTGTCTCATTGTTCCTCTCTGTCACTCCTGCAGAGGGCTACAGGACAGTCAGACTGGCCTCATAGTGCCACAATCACTTCACCAACCCGAGCCTGATCTCACACCTCTCACTTCGCATTCTCATTACTCCAGGCTCTTATTAATTTATTTAATCAATAGCTGTTTAAATTCCCCTCCCCAGAAATCCATGGCGGCAGGCAGATTCACCAGGCTGCTACATGAAGTTATGAGTATGGGCTGCTGTATCTACCGACTCAGATGTATTTGTGAAAGACTGAATAGAGGTTGCGCAGTGCATTGTGGATAGTATTTGTGTAAATCAAAGGATACATTTGATATTTTTCAACCTGGGCTGTATTAAAATGTGGATACCCATTATTTATAACCATGCATCACACAAATTCACCACTAGCTTTAGTGACCAGAAACTTACCACTCTGCTGCAGCTTTTTGCTAGCCTTCAACGCAATGCAACAGGTCAATCATTTGTGTCCTTTTTAAAAACAGGAAACTCACAGCACAGTCAAATATATCTTCAAATTGTCCATCTAAAAAATAAACGCAAGCAGCGCATTCTAAGTTTTATTTAGGATTTACGATCCACACTGTTCTGCTGCTAATGCTGTGTTCACTTGAACTCGTACCTGAGAATTTCCAACTAGTAAATTTCGACAACATGGTGTTAAAGGTGGAAAAGGTGGAAAAAGTGATGCTCTTTACAAGACATAAAGTCAGAGGTCTGAGTTCCAGTGAATGCAACATTAGCCGCTTTAGCAGCTTTAAGTTTTTTGTCACTAAAGCTAACAGTGGGGTTGTGCTATGTACAGTTGGGTATCAACATTTTAATATGACTGGGGTTTGAAAATACCCAACCTATCCTTTAAGCATGGTCATCACCTTCAGTCAAAATAGTTATTAAATCAAAACTTCAGAAAGATTTCTCCTCATGCACTTCTGAAATATTTGACGCTGACTCAGAAATCATGCTAGTCCAGTGGCTCCGTTCAGTTGCCACTGGCTAAACACCCCAGCCTTTCCCTGTGTGAGATTATGAAACTGGCTTTAAAATAGAGAGCAGCAGCTCACTGGGGCTTTGGATGATTTGAGGCTAAATATATGTAAAAGGCAGCTTGGTCCAGGGGCTAGAGTGGGATCTGGGTGGATGGAAGCCAAGGCCTTTTGCGCCTCTCAGGAAACAGAGTTTTGCACTCTGTATCAGTTTTTTAGAAGGATGCCCTCCAACCCAAACCTAATATGATCCAGCAAGACACTGCTCTGAGTTGCTGTGTATTGAAGTGAAAAGAACAGCTTTGCAGCAATGCTTCTAGCTGTCAAACCTATAGTTGAGTTAGTTTTTAGTTTATACATGCAAAATATATGTACCCAGAATATCAACTATAATAAAACTTACAAAAAACATCTTACCTTTTGTTATAAACATGACAGATTATTTCAACTAAGGTTAACAGTGTAATGTCTTTGCAGATGTCATAACATCAAATGCTGTTTTAAGTGCTTTACGGCATCGCCAAAGGGAACAAACTTTTTTTTTTTTTTACAGGTGTTGTGATCATTACTTCAGTTATGAGTTCCCTGGATGGAAAACTTAGAATGTTCCTTGTGTCTTCTCAGCTCATCCATTTTTTTTCCATTTGTATAATTTGAGTTTAAAACTTCACTATCATATTTTGACATCTTGGCTAACCTTCACTGTCCTATTTGGCACCATTTTTCCTCAGTAATGCAAGATTTAAGACCAGTTTTCCCAAAAGTTCACATTTTTTTCTGAGTCTCTTGGCCTGTATGGTAATCAGTAAAAGCATCCCGAATTCCTTTTTACTCCCTTTACTCAAGTGATAATATACAGTCACAGATTAATTCAGTGTCCTCCAAAATAAGAGGGTGGCTTATTCAGCGTTTGACTGCAGAATCTTTTTCCTCAAGAGAAGACTGGCAGAAGCTTCGGCACCGAACTGAATAGCTTAAGGTGTAATCCTCACCTGCTCTGTCACTGCTAAATCCAAAATGTTTTGATTTATTATGTCTCTCCTCTCCATTTGTTTGGGCTCTTTTCTGCGATGGAGGGATTTAGCTGCAAGGGATTAGTCAAAGTGGGCCCTGTTTATTGTGTTTGTTGGCTGACAAAGTGATGTCAAGGCATTTCCTCTTTCACATTGGCACGATGAGTCCCAAAATACACCTATGTGCATGCTCAAGTGCAGATACAGGCTCATACATATACACACACATACACCTGTGTACAAAACATGGCATCTCCCTCCTGTTATGTGGTCCGTAAATCACTCTTTGCTTCAAGTCAACATCTGAGACTCGACGATTTCTCTTTCTTCGGGCAACCTCCTCCCACTGCGCCCCACCTCATGCAGCCCCGTTCTTTATTTTGTGTTAACAGGAAAGGAGAAAGATGCAGATACACAAAGTCTGCATGCTGGCACACCTGAGCCATAGCAGGAGTGACAGAGCACATTTTCTCTCTTTTCATGTCGGAAGCGTATCAATGGCTGTTTTGTAGGAACTGCTGCTTTGAAGTTTTTGTTGTTTTGTGCAACTGGGCCTCCAGACAATATCCCAGCCTTCAACCATACAGTCCTGCCTCTCGATAGATTGTGTGCACCGTGTGTGTATGTGGATGCATGCTGAATGCACATAAGGATATCTGTCAGTGTGGGTCTTTTGTGCATGTGTGAGTGAAAGAGAGGAGGTCTGTGGAGGAGAGCATGAGAGAGCAGCCCCCCTGCCCCGACACATGGTGCCCAGACTAAACAACAAGATGAATGTTTCCAGAGTCCAACCTGGCATAAGGCACCTCAGTCTGCCTGTGTGGTTTGACCGACTGAATGACTCGTATTCAGAGGAGAGGAGGGGAAAGGAGACAGGAGAAGTTTAATTTACTCATATCAACTTTGGAGTCTGCGTAATTTCAGCCTCTGTACTCACAGCAACATATACTGCCCATGCTGCCTGAAGAGTAATTTAACTCTTATTGCACACCAAATCATGCCAAACTTGAACATATCATCTGCTTCCAAAGCTTTGTCCTGGAAAACATCTATAGTGTTCAAGGTCAGGCCAGTCACAGCACATTTTAAAGACTCATTCCCAGTATTTATTGAACCCTTAAAAACTCATCTCTGTGCACATTTTTTTCCATGAAAAAAAAAATCCCTTCATGCATTAAAATGGCTTGGATGTAGCGCTACACCTTTGCCTTTATTGAGTATGCATGGATCTATGAATATGCAAATAGTCCCCACCTCTATTCAGATCCCACCAATCCTTCACTTGTTTTCTGTTTTGCTACTGAAGGACTTCTGCTCACTCCTGTCACTTTTTTTTTTAATCAAGTAGTCCGGGTAAAAAAAAAAAAAAAGAAAAAATTTTAATACAAGCCTTCTTGGTGTTAAAGTGGTAAAAAAATGTTTGGTCTGACTTCTCTTCTACTTCTTCCACCTGACTCCCACAACCCTCAAGGTGTCACCATCCCATGACAAAGAAACCAGTAACAACCCCAACAAAAGCTCTGTGTGCTGCTGTCAACCTGTCTCCTCCCACACTTAACCTTTCACCTCGCTATGCCTTCACCCCCTTCCACCTTGTGTCGCACCTCCACTCTTTTTCCATTCATACCCTTTTTCCACCAGCTTGAGAGCTGAAAGAACAACATCATGATTACGGTTGTGGGGGTTCTTTAGGGAACTTGTTGGGGGGGTTTTCGTGGTCCGTGTATTCCATTTATTAACTCGTTTATTACCTGGTCCATAGTTTGAATAACCCGGCTTTCTCCAGCTCACCTCTGATTTCCTCATATATCTATGATTTCTTTGATAAATGTTCCAGTTTGTCCTGGATTTCAATACTGCACCGTACTGCCAGTAAAGTAAAGCTCTGCTGTCCCCAGTGGGGCACTGGGCAACTGTTTTGGGACTTTCTTCCACAATTTTTTCCTTGTGATAAGCCAGGTTTGTTGTGGCTGCTGCTGTTTGACTTTGAAAAAATGATAGTTCAGCTAGTGTGATCAATGATATTACCCCGCCTTCCAGTCCCTTACATCACCGGCTCCTTGCTTCAGACCAGCAAGTTTATGGGGCCAGTGAAATGTTCTCTAGGGCCGATTTCCCCAGCCGGACAGCGGCGTTTTTGCAGTCGAAACACTCGCCAAAGTTCGCAATTTGGCACCGACTCCTGCACTGGCCCCGTGGAAAAGGGGTATCAGAAGCCAAGGAAGAGCTGGACTGGGCTTGGGCCACGTTCAGCTTGGTTTGGGTGAATTAGAGGTTTGGGCTTTAGGATAGCAAGAGGGAGAGGGTTGAGGTATCGGTGGTGAAAACATTTGGCAGACTTCGGAGGAGGCGCCTTGTTGTGGAGACACAGCCATGAGGCTCTCTGGGGGCGAGGAGCGCCTGAGCCTCATTGCGGTTTGTAACAACACACTGTTGCATTAGGAGAGAAAGTTCCAGACACACCCCCGACTCCTGACTTACTTAACGCTGCTACCTCCCATTCCTCATGTCTGAAAAAAATGTATCTGCCTCAGCAGGCAGGAAGCCCCCTCCACGTGTTTTTCTTTAGCCCAGCAGCCCCTCTCCCATCCTTTCCCTTCATCTCTCCTCCCCCCGCTTTCTGTCTTAAGCTTGTAGCCCGTTCCTTCCTCTCTCCTTTTCTTCTGATTTTTATAGAGGAGAGCCAGCCTTTCGATAATGCCGAAAGGTTAAAAAACCTTAGGGAGCGCACAGACACACAAGCTCCCACATGTGACAAGCCCGCACTGAACAA
>OMKZ01018010.1:10847-22302 GCA_900302535.1 Neoniphon sammara | reverse complement strand
GGAATTAGTATGGGAGCAGTTTTCAGCTACCAAAATGGTAGTTTTGAGCTATCGTTTAAATGACCTAAGTGTGTGACTACAGTTAAGACATGGCGTAAGCTTGATCAGTTGTGCTTAGTACTAGCGATCTCCACTCCACCAGCTAACCTGCCGCTCTCTGCTCTGCCACAATGGCACGGTGTTGTGCTTTCCTTGTGGCGCACAGCCGCCTCTTTGCTGCCACCGGACTGTGTCGGGCGGTCTGTGGACCCTACACTGTAAGACGAAAAATCAAACACAGATGCAGCAGCTTCTGGCATTAACCTGTTTGTTTTTGGAGTCACCAGGACACCCGATTCAAATTTCTTCTTTTTTGTGGTTCCGTTTTGTTACCGTTGTCACCAGTGGAGCACTGAAAGACCTCGATCCAACCAACCTCGTGACGTCACGCTCTATGCCAAGACAATATGGCTGCGTCCTTGTTTGACAACATAAACTTTGGGAGTTAATTTCTTTTCTTACAGCTTATTAACAATGGATATCCACATGATACTGTGGATATCCAGTGATTTGAAATAATTGCAGAATTAGCCAGTGATGTTTATCTTGTACAAATCTGCCTTTTTTGTACTTTTTACAGTAGAAATTCCAATGCAAATTGCCCCAAAGACATCCCCTAGTAATATGAATCGTGTACGAATCCAACAATTTTAGACATAATTTGTTCATGGTGTGTGAACAAATTATTATTTTTCTTTTTCTAGCTATACAATGGACATTTTTGTTGAGCACCTTCATGGAATAAATTATTTTGGGGAAGCCTTCTGCCCACAGCCTTTTAACTGAAGTGTGCAGAATCACTCTATTTTCTTGATGCACAAAAAATGAGCAAAAATGCATACATTTCAATGCCAAAATATATAAAAGAATGAATAAATATATAAATAAATAAATAAATTTGGTAACAAATAAAATGGATTTCATAGGGCTCTGCACCAGCTTCCAAGGACACATTTTTATCTGGGACAGACATTTCAGTGAATTTTTTTCTTCCATTATTCCTGTGAGAATGTATTTCATGAAAAAGAGGCTGGGGGTAGTTTATTAATTATGTGACATCCACATATAATACTAATCCCATTCATATTCAGTGCAGAACTGTATTATAAAGGTGCAAGGGCAGGTAGAAAAAAAAAACACATCAGATGGTGGAATATTAGCAACAGCACTGTCAAATTGCCAATCTGTGTGGCTTTACAATGTTGATCCTTTCAAAATGATGGTCTCAATAGACTTTAATGAGCATCGGTGGTTTCAGATCGAGTGCTGAAACTGAATCGGGTCTCGTAATGGGCCCCTGGGGACTGTCACACACTGTGTTTCTCCTAGTGCCAAGCTCTTGCTGGCTGCCTGTAGACTGGGAGCCATGTGGTTGTTGTATTCATCCATTGTCAACGGAGCAAAGTCTCTTCCAACTCCTACCCTGGAGCAGGGGTAGGTGCGGTGGATGGCTTTCCAAAGGAGGCATCCGAGTGCCAAGGATTTTTTTTTTCCATCCCTTACCCTATTGCAAAATATGTCTGGATTAAGTTGAGTCAAGTTTAATTATACTGCCCTTCATCACGTAGCTGTTTGAAGTATGACCTACACATCAAACGGAGGCCAATTCGGCCATTGTACAGACTGCAGACAGTGTAGGACTCTGCCCTAGACTCGGGGCCCAACAGCTGTTTCCTATATTAATGGTGTCTAAACTAAAATAAGTGAACAGACTGTATTGGTCCTGAAGAAGGTATGGTATGACAGAGCAGATAGGTTTACTGTTCGTATTTGAAGATTTCAGAAGAATTTGCTTCTTTAGTCTTTAGTCTTTAGAAGTTGATTCCAAGAAAAGGGAGCTTGGTAGAAACCCCAGAAACTCCTGCCTATCGAGTCTTCTTAATTCTTGGGACAGTTTTTACCAATGTTCCTCAACACTGGTTAATTATTAATAACTGCAACTCAGGGTGATATTTTCAAATCAAATCTTTATTTTTTTAAAGCATGTGTTGTTTTCCATCTTTAAATTGCCAATTTTGAAGATCAGTTTTGTTTGTCTCAATCTTTGATGTTGAGCGCTCATTGCCGTGGTGTTTCTGCTTGTCAGTCAAACAGTGTGTCCAGTACTGGGATGTCTTTTTTCATGGATTTTCTGTTGATTAATTGAGTTGTTGTTTGGTTCTTTGCAGGTGGCGCTCTTTTCTTTCTTTGCTCAGCCATGATGGCTGTCACTGCTCATGGTAACTACCAGTTCCTCCCTTTATACAAGATAGAAATGCAAAATGCATAATATCCTGGATGCCAAATGATTTTCATTCCCCATTCAGTTTCAGCACTTGATCTACCAGAAATCAGGTGCTTAGAATAGTCAGTTCCTCAGAGATCTGTGGTTATCTACACCTGAAGAGGCCCATGCAGCACCTAAGTTCTTCTGTCTTCACTTTCAACACCACCAGTGTCTAGACTTTGAGGGAACTTTTGTATATATATCTATTCAGAAGCACATTCTTCATGGGATCTCCACCCACAAAGATCAATTTCCATGCCGGGGTCTAAGTACCAAAGACAATTTTTTTCTTCCTTTTCACATCTAATAAATACCAATCTACTTTGAGAACTCTTATTGTCTTTTTATTTTCCTTCCTTTAGTCTGTCCTTATTGAAATAGGCTAAATGCATGGGCTTTTTATGATGTACCACCAATGACCACATGAACTGAGGCGCAACGATCCCTCGCCTATTGGCAGCCCCTACCTCTAATTGGAGCAGAATAGTGATTTGCAGGCTGAAGGCTCCCAGCCATATGTGTGGGCCCTGATTTGCAGGATGCGCTCTCTGCCCCACCACAACCCTGACCTCTGTGTTCTCTACACGTACGACTGCCAAGACTGGACGGCCCGGACAGTGTGCTGATATAGGCTTTTCCTTCCGGTACTAAAGGGAGGTGACTGAAGCGCAGCATGGCTCTGTGAGCAGGCTGTTAATGAAAGCGATTAGATGCTAAGGACCTGTGTCTTATTCCACAGAGTGCTTTCAAGAGGGACATGATGATTGGTGCTTGGAAGACCATGTGCACAAAGGGGACAGGCCGCTGGACCAGACGGATGATCAATTGGAATATAGGATGCTTTATATAGAAGATTTCAGATTCTGATTTTAGCTACACTTTTTTAAAAATGTTTTTAGCTTTTTCCATTAGCAAATAAACTCTGCAATTTTGACCCTCCCTTGTTTCCTTGGTGGTGGTGTTGTGGCTTGGGGCTAGAACCTGCAATTTGCATATTGTGACAAAACAGTTTGCCATTGCCATTTTGGAAGTTTGCCACATGCTACATTCAGCTCTGCAGTATAGATACATCTGTTCCTGCAGTGTGCTGGTGCAATAGATGGGTCACGTATTCCCATGACTGCACCAAATGAATACACTTATACTACTACAACCATAAGGCAAGTCACTTGATTGGATCACCTGTGCCGGTAAATCTGTAGTATTGTCTCTGTTTCAACATTCAGCAGCCTTTATGATATCAACTAAATAGTCTGTTTGTTAATATTAGTTGGGGTCTAATCATTAAGTTATGCGTAAGTATAGGCTTCTGCTGTAAATAGGCCTACTACAGCTTATTGTAAATGCTAATTATAGGCTTTTTTATCCTCGCCACTTAACATTCATTAAAATGAATTTCAGCTACATTGTCAGGTTCACCGACATTGTTTCCGGATGAGAAGGCAGCGGAAAAAAAAAATAAAAAGCAGAAAACCAAGACCCTACTGTCTTATTGAACAGTGCTCAGAGACAATTAAAGTTCCTCAGTAGACCTGTACCAACTTGCTTATCTTACCTTATCCTATCTTTCTGTGCATGTGACAAAGATTCATTACTTTTAATTTGCTTGTACAGTACCAGTAGATATTAATATGAAGACTATGATGTCCCTATGGTATTCCTCTTTTGCCTTTCACGGTGAAATACCAGAGTATTGATCCTGTGTTCTACAGTAATATGTTTTTGTTACTTTCATTTTTTATACTAACTGATCTTGCTGACATTTGCAAGGCCTAACAAACTAACAGAGAGATTGGTGTCCTTTGCTTTCCCATAAGCAAGTTTTAGGATGTTAGTCTTACACTGACTTTGCAGCCATGTCTGTTTCACTTGCAGTCGTCCATGTCGTGCCACAGCATATTTCCCCAAACATCACTTTAGGCAGAGCTGAGAGTTGACGTGTGTGGCTTTGAGAGCCTGATGCATTTACACTTGGCTCAAACGCTGACAGAAGACATCAGGAGATGGTTGGATCTCAGTCCGTCCTCAATGCATCCTGGGTGCATTTACACCCATACTTTTGCAGCTATGCGCCATCCCACAAAGTGACTTAGACTAGCTGCTGGTTGCAGCTAAAAATATCATACCACATTCAATGTGAAAAATGTACAAAAGTAAAGAAAAAGCAAGAGGGAGGTTAACTTTTTTTGCAGCACCATGCGGAAGCAAGTGTTTTTATGCATGTATATATAGATGTGCATGTCATATACTGTACTTTTGTACAGTTGTGTGTCTGTATGATTGTGTACATACTTGTATAGGCCTGCATAGGTGTGTGTTAATAACTGTGTATGTGTGTGTGTGTACAGTAACCTCCTGTGGACTGACTTCCCAGGTGGCTATAGACAGATGGATTTGGCCTCCAAACCACCTTTGCCTTATAATCCCTCCTGCGTTAAACTGCAGACACATACACACTCCCATAGGCACCCACAAACATGAAGAACTAGCTCAAACACTCATTTCGATGAACTACCTAATCTGACATTATGTCACTGGATGCCTGGGCCAAAGGATTTATTGTGGTTTGACTTGTTTTACTGCACATCTTGGTTCAGAATACTGAAGAAAAAAACGCAAAACACAACAACAATACAAAGAGAACCATCTAGATTACCTGAAAATGCCACTTGTGTGTTGCAATCCGCATGCTATAGAAACAGCAAGTGCTCCCGGGTGCTTATTAGCCATTGGCTCATTCATAGCTCTAATCGCCCAGCCTCAGATTTCCACTGAGATGAAGGCGGTCTGATGAAGAGGCGAGAGAGAGCGACTCAGAGGCACTACCCTGCTGTTTCGGGATTGAAAGGATCTGGCGCAGTGATATGAATCCCCACATGGACATGCAGACACTCATGCATAAGCATATGCACATACACACACACACACACACACACACACACAGAGGATGCTAGCACCTTCTGCATTCTGTTTGCACGGTAAGGCCAATAAAGAGCCGATTTCTGTTTTATTTTCACACAAAGAAGATGAGATATGAGCTCTACTCTTTCCTGTCAGCCTATTTACCCAGTTTAAAACCAGACTGTCCAACTTTCAGAACTTTTCCCACTCATATGCTGAGTGATAGAGTGTGTTAATACTTAAGATTAAAGTGTTTTCCGAGGAAGGTTTATGTGCTCCATAAACACAAGCCATCAATCTTGACTGGAGGATTTGTCTGAGACTATGTGCACATTTCGTTAACTATATTTCTGTCCTTGCCCCTACTTTTACACTGTATACATCACAAATGCAGACTTTTTGCAGGGTGGGAGCAGTTCCTCAGTAGTTACCAGTGCCTGCAGTACTGACTGGGGGTGTGTGTGGGCTGTGTGTGTGTGTGTGCTAGACATGGGTTGAAATACATTTTTCAAGTATTTGTGAAAATGAGATTCAAATTGAATTTAATTATTTCAGATAAACAAGCAATGGTTTCAAGTATTTGAAAGTGTTTGAAATGCCATCTCTCAAATATTATTAAAAATTAAAAATTATTATTATTATTACAAATAGTAAATTAACAGATAAAGGGTTGACATATCTTGCATATCTTGAAGTTCTATGGTATAATCTTGTTGAAATGCCAAAAATAAAATCAAATGTAATGATATGGAGTGGCGCCCAAATGCACCGATCGGGTGCAAACAATGACATGCATTGTTTATACCATTCTCATCAACAATGTGAGACGGGCAAATGATTTATTTTCGCCTTGATTCTAAAGAGCATATTTTCTTTCTATCCCTCTTTATTAGTCATGCTTTTGTCTGTCCCTCGAGTGTTCTGATTCTCACAGGAAGGGAAGTGACAAAACTTTGAACATAACTATTCATCACCATGTCAAAAACTGAGAAAACAAGGCTCAGGATTAGAATAAGCAGACTTATCCCTTAACTGCATCACAATACACTTCTGAACAATAGTTTGATATGTTACGTGGCACTTTCTGAAGAAAATATTTCACCTGCATTCATTTGCAAAAGCAAACAGCTGGCATTACAAAAAACAAACACCGGCTTTAAATATTAAAAAATCTCCTTTGGCATTCAAATCAAAGTACCAAGTGTCAAATTTACAATACTCTGCCAAATAGTTGGAGCCAGTGTGTCATTTTGTGGTCCTAAGGCAAAAATATTCATAATTTATGGTAAAACATTTCTTAATTGATTAATTACAATTGACAATAGAGTATATTTAACTAGGCGAGATCATTTTCTGTTTACTCTTTAGACAAGACATTCACCTCTAAGCAGTGAGATATTACTGAAAGCACAGTAACAATCATGCAGGGTGTGGGATTTCGATGCTTTGCCTTTTGTTTTAGACACAAAGAAATACATCTGCAGCTCCTAATTGCAATGCTATGGACTCCACATGGGGATTTCCCCTCCGAGCTCACATGCTGTTTTAAGCAGGTGTTCTGCACATCAAGGGCGACGATGAGCAGGAAAAATTGCTTCTAATTGTTTCTTTTACCTCTCTGGTTATCAAGGGAAATATTTTGAAAATCTTGTGTTATGAGTGGGATGAAGAGCTGGCAAAATAATATTTCTAAGAGACACATTTTTCCTTAAAATCAAGAGTCAACAAGGAATCGGCTCTATCCATTCTTGTAATTCCCTCAAATCACCCCCCCCATGCCTTCTCTCTTGGGATTTCCCTGGAGATTTCCCCATGGATCTGGCATCCTGGAATCCAGTCCTGGAATGAGAATTTCCCCCTCTGCTTGCTGTGTTGTCGAAGTTTCCTGCTGATGTGAAGAATCCAGCTGTGAAGAAGAAAGAAGCAACTGAGAAATTGGTTTACAGAGCCAAAGGGGAGGTGAGAGGAACCTGCTGGAGCTGTTTCACTCTATCAGAGCACAAGTCAAGTACGCAATAGAGATACTCACTATTGCAATGAAAGCGGTGCCTGACTTTTTTTTTTTGTAGTTTTATTCAAAATTTCCCAGCTCTATTCTTTGGGGAACGCATGGCTTAGACTCAAAGCAGAGATTGCCTCTTTCTTCAGCACATCTTATTATCACTTGTTTGTAATGGCTGTCACGGTCTCCTGCTGATGCCAACATCCATACTGAGAAGAAATCAACAGGCCAAAGAGCAAGTAAGAGGGAACAGGTGTGGCTGTTCCCCTCTTTTTCCATGGGAATCCAACATTATGCAGCAACCACATGCAAGTGCTGTTTGACAAAAATAAAAATAAAAATTTAAATAAATAAAAAATGCAAAGTGCATTTCCGCGGAATGAGGAAAAGTAGTGTTTTTTTTGTTGTTGTTGTTGTTGTTGTTTTTTGTTTTCCTGAATAATACAATGAGGCTTAACAGGTTTCACAGTTCTAAAGGTCATAAAACTTACTCAGTACATAAATGATCACATCACCTCTTAACCCAAGTCAAATAAAAGCACCAAACTGCTGTTTTGTGCATGTGTCAGTACATGTTTTTCATGCATCCTGCTTGTTAATATCAGTTTTAAAAGGTTCGGGTCAGTTTACAGGAAAACGTGGAGAAGCATTAGATTCTGCATGCACTCTTCCCTTTAATTATTATATTGCATCATTGTGTACTGGTATAAAGGTAAGATTTTAGAGGTGATGTAATGAACATCAATTTAAATTGTCCACTAACCCTCATGTCCATATTTACCTTGGTGGCTATAGGTTTTGGCAGCTAAATGGTTTCAAAGGAATCAAATTAACTTACTTGACCACCAACTCTCTTGTTAAATTTGGACAAATAGCTAAACCTTTGTACTGGCTTCATTCTGTTCACAACAGAGAGGCCAGTGGAGTTTGGTGGTGTTGTGAGAAAGGTAACAAGGGGATAAATATAGTTATAACCGGTGATTCTTTGTGTGATTTTCAAAATCTGACTAGTTTAGAGAGAAAAAAAATGTCAGGGATGGACATTATGAAAGCTGAAGTAGCTCAATTCAAAATGTCAAAGGGCCTTTACGGTTAAAAAATTTCAGAACGAAAGCTGTGTGTGGGCAAATACAACACATTTGTAGCCCCAGGTCACATCGCAGAGCCTTAGATCTGCTGTAATCAGGTAATCAGATCCTCTTCCTCTCAGTGGGAATCTAGAGCCACCTCATGTTTTGCTTGGTAGGTAGTGCTTGGCAGAGCTAGAAGGCCTAAGTCTATGGAGAGTTCCCTGTATAACAGCACACAATGATGCAATCAGATTTCCTCCATTCTCTGCTTCCCCTGTTATCACAGGACATTAATGGCTGCTTTATGGAGAGACAGGATCTTCATCTGACAGCAGTGAAGTGTATAATGGAGACGGTCTTCACTACAGTATAATAGAAGTGGTACGAGGCCTAAGATGTGGATCTGCTGGAACAAACAAGGTCTGATTTATTCAAATGCTTCCACTTCACATACACTCTGGGGAAATTGTAATACTTAGTGTTGGCATAGAATCATAGAATCTGATTTCCTGCTTCCTCTGCTTACCTCATTACCAATTATCGTTAACTACTGCCACTGCAGAACAGTCCTATTGAAAAGAAATGTTTGTATCTCTGCTGTCTTCCACCATGAGGTAATACAGTTAACCCTTACACAAACAGAGAACGAAAGGCGCCACCGTTCCTTTTAAAGGAGAGGCCTTTGAAGCACAGGGAAGAAAGTGAAAAGTGACTGAGAGCGTGGAGAAAAAACAAAGTATAGTATAATCTGGAGTGAAGGGACTAAAGCAAGTGGTTGGTGGAAGCAATTGACTGTGCCTGCCTAAATGATAAGTGCACAAATACAACCAATGAGATAAAGAGAAGCAGATTTTAGGAGTGTACTTATGGGGAACCTGAGTTAAAAGTCTGACACAGGTTAAAGCTGCTATATGCAACTTTTTTTTTGTTTTTGCATCAGACTAACAATTAATAAATGGGATATATTATGCATATTCCTCTGTTTTCCAGAAAATGGGTTTTTTTGAGATATTTCAACATAGCAATCTAGCAATGGTAGATTATGCCACAGGGTTTGTGACAGTGCATCCAGAGTGACAAGTTGATGGATGTGAACTTGACCAACTGAGAGGGAAGAGGGCGGGACTTGCAAATGTATTTTGCTTCCTTAAGGTGGAAAGTGGCATACTGTAGTTTTGATGTTTTTGAGAGTGTACTGTGGCCAGGATGAAGATGAGGGTAAAAACATAAGTGCTGTGGTATTTCAAATAAGACTGCATATATCAAGGCAGTAATATCAGGTGGCAAGAAATTCAACTGTAGTGCTTGTGTAAGGGAAGATAATAAACACGTCATGTAAATCAGAGAATAAACCACTGCTTTAAAAGGGTTTTGGTAAAGCAAGGTAAACAGTGTTTTGGATTTTTTGTAATTGAACTCTAATACCACATGAATGAACCTATTTTATTCTGCACAGGATCATCCCCAAAAACAGCATTTTTTCAAAAACCTAACAGGGCATAACGAAAGGCTGAAATCAACTCCTCTGCGAATCCACCAGCTTTAGATTACAAATAAAAATCCTGCTCCTCTTGTTCAGCCTACAGCAGGGGAAATGTGATTCTGCCGACGCAGCACCTCTTTCAAATACACAGACGCAAGAAGTCATTAAGGCACTGAACAGGGTCCAAGTTGAGAGGTCAGTGGTCAAAAAGCATTAACTGATCTCTTTGTTTAGCATCATAAAGACATGAATGTCCTTTGCTGAGTGGTCAGGATCTGAGAAACTATAGAGACAAGGATTCAAAAACTGGCTGCTTTGTTTATTGTGTCAAAGCTGTAAAAGTCCTTTATGGAGTGGCTTTAATCTTAGGGTGACCTTTGAAAAAAAAATTATATTTTCCCATGCTGCATCTTGCATAGCCACACACAGTGGCTTAAGTGATTGACATCTTCAGGAGGCCAAAGAGCACGGCTTAGAAAACCTCATGCCTCATATCAGTGTGAAGCAGCGGTTCAGAAGAGTTTTAGACAAAAAAACTGTAAAAAATCTTCCAAATTTTACAGTGAATGACAAAAGAGAGACAGGGAAAGCTATATACTTAGGCTTATTCACATTCCTAAATGGAGTACTAACCACATTACTCATGAAGTCTGATAGATCATGGGGCCTAAAATAGGAAGAGAAGAGGACATGAAGTAAGAAAGAACTGATGATGCAAGGGAGCAAGAAGGCAAGAAGATATCAAAGAAGGGTGCCTTGATAGTTGGATGGATGGACGATAGCTTGGCTGAATGGACATGTAAGCAGAAGTCTAAGCACATGTAAATGTATCAAAGCAAACAGAAGCTATTCACATTTAGTAACTTTGAGGGAAAGAAAGAAGGAAGAGAGGAACTTCTAAGTGCTATCCAAAGACAACTGGACTTGCTTGAGGTTCTAGAACCCCAGGTCAGGGTGCTTCTAAGGCCATGTCCACACTAATCTGGAGAAATCTGAAAATGCGTTGTCGTCTCAAATTGTTTTCCGTCCACACAAGCGTTTTCAGAACGTTTTTGAAAAATTGAAATTTAAAAGTACCATGACCTGGATGAATGAGAATCTTCACAGACAAGGAAGAGAGGACGTAATCACAGTGTAACAAGGTGAAAGGGCAGAAGGAAGGACAGAAGGGAGCAAGCAAAAAGGGATGGAGGGTTTAAAAAAGAAAGGAAAAAGGGAGGAAGGATTGGAAAATGTCAAAGAGATGGTGAGAAGACTAAGTGATAGACAGAAGGTTTGTAAAAAATAACTACATACCAACCAGTCGTAGCTCTAACATCAACTTGATTGAATGGTAGTTCCATGGTGGGAAATGATTACAGTGTTTTCCCATTAAAACAGGAATTTCATTATCAAGGTTCCTGACACCACATTAGTGCGTTCTGCCTGATGGCCATTTGGCTTCAAAATCCTTCAGAAAGAAAACCCAGATCCTTTTACTCTGAGAGGAGAGAGGGAAAAAAAGGGAAAGAAATCAAATCCCAATAGCTCAAGGTAGGAGCGGCTAAAATCGAAACATAATCGAGGTAATCCCGGTTTTGACCCTCTCCAAGTCAGCAGCCTTAATGTATTTCTGTCTCCAGTGATTGAATAGGGGTCCCTGGTGATACGGCAACCCCCCCCCCCCATCCAGCTTACCAAACGGCACGCTAGCT
>OMKZ01018010.1:0-10827 GCA_900302535.1 Neoniphon sammara | reverse complement strand
GTTTCATAATGTCAAAATCCACAATTAAAAAAAAAAAAAAGAGGAGATGAAAAGAAAATTCATGAGCCTTGTATTATGCTCCTATTGTCGTGCAGTGTGAAAATTTCAGAACGCTAAAAAGGCCAAAGTAATCAGAAGAATTCAGAGGGGACAATTAAGCTGTTACCGCCTGGATCCCTGAAAAGCAATCCATTAAGTGATAAATGTCCCGTAAAGAAACTATTTCTTACAAAGGGGCATGGCCATGGCCGCCTTAGTTTAGCACATTCTAGTAAATTCTGTTTATGGGACTCATCATTCCACAACCATATAATGGTCGTCTCTGTGTTGCGAGCATGCCTGGTAATTCTCAAGCATCTCACCACATGCCAGGCAATTCCGAAGAGGTCCTTCCATGCCTTTTTTTATCATCACTGCTTGGTACTTTATCATCATGCTGTGAGCAGACTGCCTACTGTATTGTGTTCTTCTTTCATGTGCAATTGAGTTCTGGAAAAATCCACCAGGGTACATATGTTATCAATATGCCCCATCTCCTTGGCCCTACAGTATGTTTCAATCAATATCCCTTTGGTATGCTAAATCCATTGGGATTTACAGTGTTGGAACACAGCAGGTAATGATCAAGGCTATAGGTATCTGGCTGAGTGCTGTCATAAATCTAAAATCTGGTCAAAATTTCCACCTAACTGCACTGATAGTAGGATTTTAGATAATTCAGTCTTGGTTCGTCCTTATTAAGATATTTCCTCCATTCTCTGCTTCCCTTGATGATGATAAAAGACTGTCAAGACTGTGATGTTAAAGGCTGTTGTTAAAACCCTGGAGCTGCTCCACTGACAGTGAATCAAAGACCAACATCGTTGGGCTTTGTTGCTTAAAAAAATAATAATTACTAATTGCTTGTTATTACTTTTTAAAGCATTGTTTATTTCTTCCTAGGAGCGGTAATTCATGACACATAATATTACTTTCTGTTGGACCACCAAACTTGGCAATAACATCCTGTATTACCTTCAGGAATCCATATTTCAACTGCATTGCCTGCATGCTTATGTGTGAATGATCAGAGAAACCAAAAAAAAACATTGATGTATGATTTTGATGTTGTCCCTCGGCTCAATAGGATCCATTCAAAATAGTTTGAATACTTCCTCTAGTGAAAGTCAACTTCTCCACATTTTCTTATCAAAGCAGTCGAATAATTCCACCTAGAGAAAGCTTTCTTATTGCGAGAGGGGATGACTAATTATAAAGAAAACAAATCAGAGGCTGGAGGTTTTGGATAATTCAGTTCCAATCCAATATCTAGAGGGGGTAAAAACAAATTACCAGATTATTATAACTTTTTTTTTTTTTTTTTTTTTAACTTATGTTATTACTCAATTTTAGTGATGTGTGAGGGAACAAAATTAATATTACTCTGCCTTGTTGCCACCCAACACTGGAGACCAACTTTATGGACTCACAAAGTCGCAGGGCTGATTTCTTGGTCATACCTGCTGGTATAACAATTAAATAAATGTCATCTGGATGTAAAATTTAAAACTTTTTATGAGTCTAGTCTCCCTGGGTTTCAGTCATATTAGTATGATAACAGCCCTGAGCCAGCATTGCAGATGATCACCTCAAGTGCTGTTATCTGGCTATGTGTAGTCATATATATAATCCAGGAGTTTTAAAAAAGAAACGCTAATAGCAAAAGCCTGATCACCTTTAGTAATGAAGCATGTTTGTGGAACAGCCGGCAGGGCCCTACCTGAGGGTCTCAAGCTGCACACAGGCTAATAGGGAATTAAAAGGTCTGAAATATGAGTCTGACCCCATAGTACTTTAAAGGTTATCAATAAAATCAATTCTAGTCAATTCTAAGTCAATTCTGTCTCATAGAGTTAGTTAAAGGCCTGACAGCTGCATTTTTTACAAACTGTAAGTGGCTGATGTCTTTCTGATTGGGGCCTGAGAATAGAGAATTATAGTAATCTAACCTTAATGAAATGAAAGCATGGACAACCTTTTCAAGGTCTTTCAAGGACAATAAGGACATCTTCAGGCCTAGGTTTTGAGATATACACCACTTAATATCAGAGAGCCAAGACATATCATCAGTGTAGCAATGGAACTGGATTGTGCGGTTGCAAATTATATGCCTCATGGGAGGCATGTAAATGGAAAACAATAAAGGACCCAAAATGGACCCCTGGGGAACACTACAAGAGAGAGGAGCTGCTGAGGAGGAGGCGTCACCAATTATAGCAGCAAAACTATCAGTGAGGCAGGGAGTCATACCAGTCAAGAGCTGTATCCCTGATGCCAACCAATTGTTCCAAATGGCTGATTAAAATAGTGTGGTCAGCTGTGTTAAATGCAGAACTAAGGTCAAGCCAGACTGGAATTTCTCAATGATGTTATTGTCATAAAAAGGGTAATTGTGTAGAATATACTAAGTCCACAGCCTGAAAGTCTAGCCTGCTGGAAAGAGGGAAGTTCTGGGGACCAAATGCTCCAAAAAGAGCCAGACAAGCATAATGAAATACAAGAGACAAAACACAAATCTGAATTGTCCATGAAAGGTGAAGAAGTAGTTCTGTGTTTTATATTGTAAAATGTGGGATATTTCATGATGCCTACATTTGTACAAATGCAGTGGTCTTGCAGCTGAGGTCCTGAAGCTACAATGTATGGGTCAAAGAGGAGAGGGTAGAGATGCTTCTATTGGATTTTAGCATGTGGAGGCATTTGCTGAAAGTGCTCTTTGATTCAGGGTTGTTGCTTGAATGAAAAAGTAGGCAGTTCCGAGGCACTCTTCAAAAACATTTGAAAAGCCTTTATTTCAAGGTTGTTAAAAAGAACATTAAACAAGTATTACATGATTCATCAGGGTGTAGCACGCTAAACTGCACAGAGCACTGTTGGAATGGTTTTCTTTTGAAGTAGCTATCAAAAGGGCTTTTAAAATGTTTTTGCTTGAGGAATGCCTCAGAACCTCTTTCTTTCTCACTGCAATGTGTAGGCTTTAAAGGTAGACCAACATGGTGTGGGAAACATCAGCAATGCAAACATCATTTTGATGTAGTGACTATAGTGTTGAAAACAGGCATAAAATGAGCATAAGCAAATCCTGACATTTTTTTTGTGAAATGATATTCTCTGTATACAAAACACATTTTGTTTTCAACTTAACTCATAGATATGGCCACCATATTTGTTCTGCTACAGTAATAACTTATGCTCAAATGTTTTTGATATCTTTTGTCAATTCTATTTTATGTGGTATTTTGCATGTGAAAGGCTTATATTTTTGCCTTGTACATAGTATTTTCTAAATAATTAAAGGAATACTCCAATGTTTGGGCAAAAAAAATGTCTGTACGTCCACTGGTTTGGTTCCAATGGGTAGCATTTTGTGTTAGCTTAGCATAAAGACTTGAAGTCTAAAGGAGTCATTAGCCTAGCTGTGTCAAAGTGAAAAAATAAACCTTGCAGCAATTTGGAAGCTGTCTTAATTACACAATGTATCGTGTTAATTTGAAATACAAAGCTTAGAATTTTTTAACAAAGGTCATTTTAGGAGAAGTTAGACAGTTCAGTGGTTATAATTCCAACCATCAAACTTCTCCTAATACGACTCTTCTCTCAGTCTGGGTAAGTCAGAAAAAAGGGTATTTTGCCCAAAAATGTTGGAGTATTCTTTTATCAAAGAACAAACAATTCTTACAAACCGCTATATAAATGACCGGTTATTTTGTTATTTGTGACAATGAGACAGGAAAATGCACTGACTTCATCCACTTAGAAAAAGCTTCTATTGATGAGAAATTTTGCTAATTTTAGGTGTTAGAAACAAAAGTCATGACACAAAAAAGTGTGAATGCTATACAAAATATCACTTTGACGGGAAACAAGAAACAATAGGATAGGATATAGGAAAAACTACAGCTTCCATAAATATATAAATAAATAAACAAACAAATAAATAAATAGACAAGGGAAAAGCCTTGCACTGGTGAGCAGGTGGTCACACTGTCCAATATATGTAAGGAGTAACTTGGCTAATAGGTGTGCATATAATAATTACACTAAGGGTATACTGCATACACTTCTGCTATGCTGTTATGTACACCTAGCTAGCTAGTGGTAACCAAGGAACTTATAAAAGTCCCTAATTGGCACTTTAGCAGGGTTCTGTTGACAACATCAGAAGCAACTCTCAGGAGAATAATTCAAGGGAAAATAACACTGCAACACTGTACCCTACTTTAGAATCATTTAATGAGTGTTTGTGGGTGTGTATATGATGTGTGTGTGCTTGCGTGCGCATGTCTGTGTGTGTGTGTGTGTGTGTGTGTGTGTGTGTGTGTGTGTGTGTGTGTGTGTGTGTGTGTGTGTAGGTGATTGTTATTTACTATTATCTTGGTTTGTATTGAAATCCAGCAGAACTTAATATTTCCTCCTGGTCAGTACTTGGCAAAATTAAGGACGAGCACCGATCTCAGCTAGGGTGAGAGAAGTCTTTTTGAAGGCAGCGCACACACACACGCACATGCTTGCAGTAGCCCCAGCTCTGGGTTTGACACAGCCTCCAGGAGCACTGAGTCACTCAGAGGAACAGAGGCAAGCCAGGCAGAACTGCCTTTACACAAGCTGTTAGGAGAGAATATATCAAATATCTTTGTGTAAGTGTGCATGCATGGCTCTGTGTGTATGCAAGTGGGTGACAGAGGTTCATTTTTTGTATAGCTAAGAGAGAAATATGTATTTGAAAGCATGAAGGCGTACATATGTGTATGCCTGCTTGCACTTTGTATGAAGACATCAGAAGTGAAAAGAAAATAACTTGCCCAGAGCTCATTGAAGCTTATGATTACAAACAAGCAAAAACCTTTACACAAGACACCCTCACTCTATTGTTCTGAATTTAGAACTATACTCCAAATGCTTTCAATATACCATTCTTCCTTATATGTTGCTCTCAGCAATCCAACATCTCATCCTCCATTCTCTTCCTTTCTGTAAGGCATCGACATTACGCTTCGCAGCCGCTTTGACCTGGAGGGAATCATGCTAATTCCAAGCTGTAAACAATCGAAAGGAGAGATTTGACAGGAAAGAAAAGATGTTTTGAACCAATTTAGCATAACTTTGACAGCAGCCATGTCTCAATCACTCTGTTACTGTCATCATGCAGTCTTTTTCTGCCTTTGAAAATATGATTTGGTGTGGTTGTGCCTGCAGGTAGCCATGCTACTTTTATGATGTACTGTACGCATTCAAATAGGAACAATCGACAGGAAAGATAAAAGGGTTTTACAGTCAGTTATAATAGCTCAGGCAACACACTCCCATTACATCCCAGTATAGCCGGCTATGGTCTTTTTACTTGAGGCTTTAAGTCTTAACTGGTTTGAAAAGTCTGGGTATTTTCATTGTTTTTTTGACACTTTTATATAACTGTGATATTTAAATGAAAGAAAAACATGACAAAATAATTTAGGTGACTTAATGTCCAGGGGTCCTCTTGCACCTAATCTGACAAGCTGTTTTGGAGACATTCATTATTAATGAGCCACTGGCTGCTGATTGGCTGGCAGCTTTGGTGGCCCCACCCTCCTCCCTGGCATTAATAATGGCTGCTGCCCCACAGGGCTGCTAAAGCAGGGGTGGGCTGATGCTAATTTAGATTCTACATAATTGGTCGGTTTTGGTTGAGAACCAGTGGTGACAAAATAACTGAGGGCAAATTCTGATTGGTGTGTTTTTCTGGTGACATCATTTCCCACAGAGAACCTCATTAATTAGGGAGTACCACCATCATCTTTTAACATAACATCCAAGACTGCAACAGCCAGGTCAAAACTGGGAAAAAACGTTTTTCTCTAATACCTCACCCCATGTTACTATCCTAATGAAATTATCTGATTTCAGATACTCATAACAGTTTTATGTTTTAAAGCTGCACTAAACAGGAAATTTTTTATTTTATTTTTATTTATTTATTTTTTTTGTAAAACTGTACCTTATCAATCTAAATCACAGTGGAGCTACAACAGAGAAAAGAACCTCATTTCCACAAATGACCTTTTTCATAGACATGACACAGCAGGTAAACACAGGTGTTACTAATGACATTACTGAAGGTTCTGCTCTATGTAAGATTAGTAACACCTATGCTTACCTGTTATTTCATGCCAAAATGGCTGCTGTGCAAAAGGTCTATGGAAACTCCACAGATTTACCTCATTTGCACAAAGCAATTTCAGGTGTTGCATATGGTCACTGGCAAGACGTTTCCTTGCTGTACAGATTAAAACTTAAAGGAACAGCTCGCCTAAAGTTAAAATTCAGCCACTATCCACTCAACCCCGTATCAGTGAAACCCCCATGAAATTTCGAGGACTGTCAAACAGTGTGTTAGCCCTTGTCGTTCATCTAAGCCTTGTCCTAACTATTGAAATCATAAGGGCCACTTCTTGCACTTCATACAGTAATGTGGAGAACATGTTCAGGAATGGTTGAGGATCAATCAAATGATTTAAGTAGAAGAGTGCACTCAGTGTGGTGCACATCTCCTCCAAGGGAATAGGGGGAGATAGCAGCAATGGTTGAGCGAGCTAGACAATGAATGGAGTAATGGAGCCAAAGTAGTGAGAACAAACATTTTTTTAAAGCCAGTTTTTGAATCACTGCAACCACAAGAGGTTCTTCCTCATAACTGTGCACAAAAAAAATTTAGACACACATGACCAAGTGCATAATCTCCTGGCAGAGATAATTACAGTGATTTTTACTGATGTTTTTTTTTTAAATTAAGCTTAGACCAAGAGCTGAAGGTAGCTCTTAGTGAATGTAAACATTAAAAATTAAATAAACTCTGCAGTATTTCTCCTGCAGGGTAGTATGGGCCTCTGTGTATGATCTGGAAAGTTCTTTGTACCTATTTGACTATAATCTGCAGTGCAGATTAGTTGATTTGGTAATATAATCTGATTACTTGGGACCTTGGGATGACATCATTTAAAAGTAATTTTAATGGTATTTTTTATATACAGTGTTATTGCCAACATATTAATCTTTAAACACTAATTAAAATAAAATTGGGCAATGTTGTCTGTATATATAACAATCTAAATGCCTTTTTCCCTTTAGATATGTTTCAGAAATCCCCCAAATAATCACCAAATAAAAAAGAGAAAGAAAAAAATCTGTAAAACAATTGATATATATATATTTTTTGAAGCTAACAGATAGAAATGACATACATATACTGTATTTCTTCCAGCAGAAGAAAATTCTTCTCTTTACTTTATTTTATTTTATTATTATTATTTCATTGAATGTAAGATTTAGTTTTATCCTTGTATTTTGAAAGAGCGAGCTACCCGTCAAAAACCCTGCTTTGTGAGTTGATTCCCATTGATCTAGCCCAGTGCTGAGACCAATTTGTTCTGTTGAGGAGTCTTCTGTCTGTATATATGTCGAATGTGGACTGTCAAATGTAATGAGGAAAATAGTCAAACAAGCGCCCACCTCAAATGAGGTGGGAGAAAAGAGAGAGGTTGAATGAATGAGGGAGAGAGAAAAAGGTTATCTCATCTATTTTGAAAGAGCAGTCTTATCAGAGATGTTGTTCTTTCTTTCTGTCAGCTGGTGGATAATAACTCTGGAAAATGAGAGTTTAATACAATAACCCTCAGTCTCAACCTTCTCATTTTCTAACAGTGATAGTCCTGCAATCAAGCATGGTGAGAGGTTGCAAAGAAATGGGAGAGAGGGAACAAAAAAGAGAGCGGGCAAAGACAGGCATAGTACCCACTGTACAGTTTTTTAAAATAAGTCATTTAAAAGATGTTTCAATGGCTGCAAAAGTCTGTGCTAAAATTCAGCTACATAGAGTTTGCAATTGAAGGTTTAGTAATGTCTAGGTCTAACACCTGTTCCACACTAGAAGCGAGTGACAGCCCGGCAACATGGCCTTGAGAAAAAGAGGCAAATCAACAGATTTTTTTAAACCAAAAGTGGCGCCGCTCCCGTCACTTGCTGATGCCCCGCTCCAAGATTGGATCGGTACAAAGCTGGAAGTGAATCGACGATAAATCTATGCAGCACTTAGTGTTTCAGTGCATATGTTTTATTTTTGGCATCGACTAACTGTCACTCTTATTTTCACATTGCGCGAGTTTCTCTCCTGTTGTCTCTCCCCCTGCATCTGTCTCTCTCCTGACTGTGTGAAGGCTCACATCAGGTCACATGACCCCCGCTCCCCTTGCATCAGGTCACATGACCCCTGCTGCCTTCACTCAGAAACAGCAAGTGCTCCCCCACCCTCTCCTTTCTTTCCTCATCCTGTTTCATCAAACCTGTTGATTGACGGTGAAGACTTCTACAACGCGCCACCAAATGTTCAGAAATCGAAAGTGTGGACTATGGATTTTATAAGAAAGAGTAAGCTATATAAAAGTTTTGCCACACACAAAATGTGCTGAACAGGGGTGAAATACACAGGTAGCGTCACTAATGCAACCCACATCCAGAGACGGGATGGAGTCTCTGTGTCTGAGTGAGTGGCTGCTTCCCCACGACACCACCTGCTGCTTCCAGCATGGATGAAGGTCCCATCAACATGTTCCTCCACAGCCTGCCTCCTCTGCACAGGCAAACTGCACTACCAAAGAACAGAAGAATAGAGTATCACATTGCAGACATGCATTATAAACCGTGGACTGTTTTAAAGTATTGTTTACAGTTGAATGGTTTGCATCCTTTACTACCAACAAATGAGATCCCAAATAATGTTAATACCATTGTAATGTCCCCTCCCCTCTCTCTCTCTCTCTCTCCCTCCTGTCAGTGGATTTAGTAAAGCTATCAGGATTTCTTCTTGCAACTAATAGCAGAACTACAGCATTAGTAGAATCAAAATATAATATGCTTTTGACAAAATTAAATGGCTCTTGTTATTTTCCTGTTTGAATGGGAAAGTAGTTCTGGCAGGTGACAACTTCCGCATAGTAACCTTGCGCCAGGAAGAAATGACTTGATATTTCCTTCACAAACTATTGCAAGTATTGTGAGAGGACTTGTTTTTAATATTGGCATAATCCGTTTTGTTTGTGTTCGTTTTGGACCAGTCCTGCCGCGACATTGAAATTAATGGAGAGATACAAATTGCAGAAAGATTATCGATTTAGATCATGACCCCAGAACTGAAAATCATACTGAATCTGAAGAATGGTTTATTGTTACGCCCCTATCAGCCATATGGTTATTTGAAAGGAGATTCTATGCTGGGAAACAGAGAAAACAGCAAGGGCCCAAGAACTGAGCCTTGGGTAACACCACATGTTATCAAATGGAGTAGAATGAGAACAGTCACCAGTGGAACTTAATGTTTTGTACACTTGATCACCTCAAACCTTGTTATGCTATACATTTCCCTGGTATACTGACTGATGATTCCTCAAACCGTAAATATTCTGTATGTAACTTTTTTTCTTCACAATTTGGACTGCTGCTCCTGCAGCTGTAATCTGATTTCTTAAAATCCGTTTGGTGCCAATCAAGCAACAAATCACCTTAATAAGGCATCGCTACCTCAGTGCTAATCATGTCTCATGCACACGCACCGTGCACTGCTGCTGTGTATGCTCGCGTCCAAAGAAACTTACTTTAGCCTACTGCAGATACGATACTCTCTCTTAGCTTACCATCACTAAAGAATGGCAGAGAAGGGGGCTGAAGCCTGCACTGTGGCATTGAACCTATGCAATTAGAATGGTGGAAAAAAAGTTGAATATTGCTTACAAATGAAAAATAAACAGTGTAGAGGCCAGTAGAGCCTGCCAGTCCTCTTGGTGATGGCGTCATTTGTTTACGGTAATTAAACTGTCCCAATAGGAATGCGATAATCTGTCAACGTTAACACCTTTAAGCCCCTCTGTGAGAAACAGCTCAGAAAAAAAAATGTCTTCCCACTTAAACAACATGTTAACACATTATGTCTGATCTTCCAAACCCACTTTGCTGTGCACTTTAATTGGTTGGAACTTTCTGGGAACTTCCTCTTTTGTTAGTTTCTGTTTGAAGTCGAGTAATTTCTCAGAGGAACTGACTAGAAAAGAGATGGCGTGATTTTGCACTATGGGAAATTAAAGTCTCAGCACAGCCAAAATAAGCCATTGCCTCTCTTACTCTGCTACTCTTGTATTTGTCTCTCTGTCTCAAACTCTCTTTTTCGCTCTCCTGCGCCTCTTCCTTTACCTACTCCTACTTCCTACTCCATTTTCCTTCTCTGGGCCAATTATAACTGCGCTGGCAACTTCACGTTTTAACTCTACGCAGTCCAGTGGCCTGGCAGTGGAGTTGCATCCTGACACCGAGAAAGAGAGCGAGCGAGGGAGGAAGAGGAAGAGAAGGAGAGATTTAAAGTGACAGAGTAGCAGAGAGACAGATAGTGTGGGGAGGGAGAACGAGACAGCGAAGGAGATAAAACAAAAGAAATGAGAAAGATGAAGAGTTGCATTAGAGGAGATGAAAAGTGATTTACTGGTTCAGAGAGTGTTATGGCCTCTCTGTCGGGTGGAAAATGGCTTCCCGCTGTGTGTGTGTGTGAGAGAGAGAGAGAGAGAGAGAGAGAGTATCCACATGCATATGCTAGTGTAGGCAAGCTTCTTTTGCTATGCGTGTATGTTTGTGTCTTTAGGTGTGTGTGTGTGTGTGTGTGTGTGTGTGTGTGTGTGTGTGTGTGTGTGTGTGCGGTAAGTGAGGTAGACAGTGTGTGTGTGAGAGAGAGGGAATGACAGAGAGAGAAAAAGTCAGTGAGAGCGTGAC
>OMKZ01018009.1:33297-50646 GCA_900302535.1 Neoniphon sammara | reverse complement strand
AAACTATGAATGATTCATTACATCAATGTTTTTAAGGAAAAAAAAATCCTTAAACACTTACACTTGGCTGTGATATTATGAGAGACATCTCAAGGTCTTCCAGATCAGCTCTCCAGGGTTGCCTAGCTACATGTACCAGGCAATTGCATGTCTCCCTGCACCCACTCTTTTCTTGTGTCTTGTTAAACATAAACTGAATGTCTGCGTCTCCACACAGAAAGGCTAACTGCCAAACCTTACAAAGGGAAGACGCATCAACACATGCTAATTGTGGTCAGTACATTTCCTACTCCTTATCTTGCAAAAGGTGTAATTCAATAAATAATTAAAGACTGAGAGCCTGGGATTGATAAAGCAGTGCCATGATATGCAGCCTTTAGCAACCTCAGTCTTCAGTTTGTTTTGGCATTATGCGTGTCAGCAGCATGTCATGGAGTCTTGAAAGTGTGGACCCATGATTAGTTTTGGATAGACACAGTAATGTGTAAGTTCCTGACACATGGGAATCTCATTCAGTTACGTTCAAACCTCCCATCAAGCTGTCATTATCCTTAGATGACCACAGAAGAAGATAAGGAAAAATAAATAAATAAATAAATAAATACATAAACAAATAAATAAATAAATAGTTGATACTCTGGTTGAACCAAAGGAAAGGAAATTTTAGATGCCTTTGGATTTACTTCAAAATTAGAGACAGATTGGACACAAAGAACAAATTTTTAACAGCATAGTGAGATTCAATAAAATGACATCTCACACTGATTTTGACTAGCAAACACCCAGCTTCCTTTGTGTGGTGAGCACAGAGGATCTCAGCCAGGGCCTGAATATTGCTCTATTATACTCTCTCTCTCAAAGTAAATAAATAAATAATATCAACACTTTATGAGTGCATCAGAGTCAACAGACCATCGGCAAAAGCTAAGCTGTGAAAACTTCTAACAGGCTTGAAAAAAATAAATAAATAAATAAACATACAATCCGCACAAATTATAACCTTCTGCAACCTCATAAAACATATGCCTGCGGATCTTTACGGTATTTTATTTTATTTATTTATTTATTTATTTATTTGTCTTTTCCACTTCACCTTGCGGGTGCCTCTGAATTTACCCTTTAATCAAAGAAATAAGATACACAGCCGCAGAATTGCTTGTAATCAGCCTTATGTGTTTTCAGGGTCTTGAAATAAGCCAGTATGAAGATAATTTGGATGAAGTGCAGCCGTTGTGCTGCCGGCCTTGGAGGAGCGAGGCCTTAGTGCCAGTGTTTAATGCCATAATTGAGTTTCAGTGGTCACTTTGTCATGTTGCGTTTTGGTGGAAATGCAGTGGAGAAGTGGCACAGTGTGAAAGATCTGATACACCGGGGTTAGATCCTTTGATGTTTATTGTCTCTGACCAAGGTAAATAACACCACATGCAATCTAAAGCTGGCTCGGTCTCTTTCTGTGGGTTTTTACTGTCCAGTTTGAAAATTCCACCAGATAAATACACTCAAAAAGGGTTCATTATTTACAATTGAATTTGTTGTGTTTTTTTGGAGTAACAGCTACTGTTGCAAATTGGTTAGCGCTGTTTTGTTATCGCACCATTCAAAAAGATTTAGGAGTGCGCTTTTCAAATATTCTCATCAAGAAAATACAAGTTTGTTGTGTGTGTGTGTGCGTGTGTGTGTGTGCATATGCGTTTGTGTCTGCGTTTCTCTGCATGTTTCTTTGTGTTGATGCATCTGTGTGTGGTGCCAACATGATGAATGACCAACACTTTTCTCAGCAAAATCTCCCACTGAACTTCGGCATCAAGACTCCTGCACACGTTGCACCCAGTATCACTCTGCTTGTCTGTAGATCTGCCCATTTGTAGTTCATGCAACACATTTTTTTTTTCTGACTTGCACTCATGCCCCACTATATGTCACACAAGTGTAGAAGAGAAAAGAATCAGAATAACTTCAAAGATGCAATGACAAGGTGTTTTAAAAAGAGCAAATGTCAAAGCAAAATCACAGTATTTTACATTGTGATGTCATACCTTTCTCTTTATGATTTTGTTTTGGTCAGTTACAGGCCACTGTCAGTGGATGGGGGCTGTGCCAGAGACTTGTTCAGGAAGAGATAAATTCTATCAATGTTATTACAATTTGTTCTGTTCATCCATAGAGGTTGGTAAAGGTCATACATTACTTAATGTCCCTTTAATCACCAACTACAGAAAAAAAACATGTTCAGGAAATTGTCTTGTTGACATTGGTGCCGAGGACCTCACATGCATGATTCAAGTTTGATCCTCCAAATTAGTGGCAAAGGCAGCACCAAAGGGCACTATTATCAGTGACACTGGAATTAATCTGGGTTTCTAGCAGGTGTCAAAGTGTTTTACTGGGACAGACTGTTTGCTCTGACTTGCACATTAATTTAGATCCATTTTCTACCTTTGTAAGCCCTTGGAGAACACGCGGTAGACAGATATTGGGGCTCTGAGTGGCTTTGAAAGGCACATCAAAAGAGAGTATCTAAATTCTTAAAACATAACAATGAGACGCCTGATTTTCAGGTGGCTTTGATGTAAAATTTCTTGATGTTCCCTCATATTTTTCCTCTTGTAATACAAAATATATGCACGTAGTGAGAGACTGGGAAATGATGAGACGTGGAATGACTTTTGTAAACCCATAATGCCATAAACCCATTTCCCTCAGTGAATGTTTTGAGAGAGTGGCGGGCTATATGTACTTGCATGTGTTGTGAAAAGCAGAAAAATCAATTTTGAACAGTTCAACAAGTGTTCATTATTTAATTAGATAAACATTTACATGAATATGTTATCCTGATCCCAAGCAGAAATGAAATATCTCAATTTTGACATCACAGGGTGACATAGGGAAGTAAACTGTACCTATCTGGAGCCTATTTTTGAAATGTAATGTTGGATGTTGATAGGTACCTGCAGTGCATTACACATATTTTAGATTGAATGAAAATCGTGAAATTTTGCCTTGATGATAAAACTGACCCAACCCCCCTCACAAATAGTTTCTTAAATCCTGTTCAACAGGATTTAAGAAACCTTTCGGATAGATATCATTTTTTAAATCTTATTTGAGCACTTGTTATCAAAACATGAAATGAGAATATAAATATTTATTAACTGCACGAGTCATCTGTAAACATATACAATTCAAAGGAAATGAAATTTGAATGATTAATCGATCAAACAGATCTTGAAGGAGAAGAAATGGTTTGATGGGGGAGATAATATCATTCAGTCATTATAAGCTCATGAATTGGTAATGGAGCAAGCTAGTTTTCTGCAGAAGATTTTCTCAGTTCCAATAAACCCAAGGAATGACCTTGGTCACATTCTCAAGATAATTATCTCCTGAAATCAATGGTGGGGCCTCTGACAAATGTGATCATCAAGAGAACTCAACGTGCTTAAATACCACTTCCTGCAGGATGCATTTGGATCAAATCTTTTCTCACCTGTCTAAATCCTTAATGATAAATTGTTTGGTTTAATTTAGAAAATAAAGTGATTCTGATTAAAGAATTATAGC
Organism: Neoniphon sammara; assembly: GCA_900302535.1. Taxonomy (NCBI): domain Eukaryota; kingdom Metazoa; phylum Chordata; class Actinopteri; order Holocentriformes; family Holocentridae; genus Neoniphon; species Neoniphon sammara. Next base: position 47,085 of record OMKZ01018009.1, on the reverse strand, counting down.
TATAAAAAATAACTATCAATAAAAACATTTATCATAACTACTTCATGAAAACTGAGAGATTTTTAGACAGACATCTGCCGGAGGAGAAAAAAAGAAAAGCTTAGCAAATAAATGATGACAAATTTGATTGGATGAAATTTCTGTGAAGACAATTTAACAAGTTTCACAGCGCATGTTGACATGTATGAATGCGTGTGACAACAGCCACTTTGCAGTGATTCACAAGTTACTGTGTTGCTCTGTACTTTTCAGTCAGAATACATGCATTTATAACCACTGTATCAAAGCCATTCTTCAGTGTGATTAGCAGTGCTTTAATGCTGTCAGTGGCACTCGGCTGTGTCTTGTTCCCAGCCACATCACCATCACACCCATAACAATATTAAGTACCCTCAAAGGTATATTATTGCTATAATCTGCACCGGATCAACATGGATCACTGCACCTTATTTCTCAGGTATTAACCATAAGCACACAATAATCATTCAGATTTTGTGTTTACAGATGAGTCACATGATGCAGTTCCAAAAATAGGTCCAGTCCATCCTTTAAGAATATAGATATGCAGAATTATATACCTATATATTCAAACGTGCTGGACAAGTGGTCCTGTTTAGCATCTCTGACACACTGTTAAAGCCCACCAGAAAAAAAAGGGTGAATTTTATCACTCCTTTTAACAACAGCACTCAAGTTTTTATTGTTTTGTTACTGAAATATCTTTACAGCTTGGGAAAATGCAATCAAGCGTCCAATCCAATTACTGTCATCATTATGATATATTAAAGGCAGTTCTGTAGTCCTTGGCTTATTACAGTGGATTCTAGGGGTCATTTACTGCTTAATTGACTTGCCAGAGAACAGGAAATCACACAGCCTCTGGGTTTCCTTGCTGTTTACGTTTTCCCTCCGGCGGTCTCACTGTTGATCGTGGCAGCAGGTGCATATCGCAGGATTACTTTCGGGTGATATGGATAGCCTTAGGAAAGTGGGAAAGAAATAGGTTTTGAGAGAACAAGCGGCAACTGTACGGTTTAGTCAACGATGGAGTGAGAGGGAAAATATTGAGGAGAGGTGCACTTTGGCTCACTGGGTCAAGAGGAAAATGCCGCAGTGATTCATTGACAATAGGAAATCATTTACTGCAAACTGCTGTAAAAATACAGGAAATTTTGTACAGTAAACATTACATGTTTACCAAAATGTTTCATAAGAAAGAAAAAAATACTGTATTATAAAATACTCTAAACAATACTGTATTACACCATAAAATTGTACGGTAGCTTGCTGTTGATATGTTACTCAAAGGCATCAAAATTTACAATATTCAGCTGTAATTAAGATAAATGGTACATTATTATTATTACATTAAGTGAGTTTAGTGATGCACTCAAATACAGTCTTACATATTTTTTATATATTTTGCCTGTATTAAATGGCTCCGTTCAATAATATTGAATTGTCATCTAAGCTGTGCCTTAAATCAGGAGGTTGCTCTTTTGTTTCTGTATTGACTTTACGTTTACAGTTGCTCCATTTTGTTAGTGAGTTGAAGTTGAAGCTGGTATATGCATTCAAGTGTAACGCTGGGTTAAGACCAGACCGGAAAATGTAACCATAACCTTTGCTTTATTATGAAAAATGTTACAGATACATCACTAGAGTAAACAAAAGCCAAAAAGAACAAAAACGTTTCAAGATCAGTAAAATTTCAATTAAAAAAATAATAAAATAAAAATAAAAAATTAAGTGTTATTACGTATATAATCATCTAACATTTCCTCCTATTCCTTGCAGTTTTATGTAGTATAAAATAATGGGAAATAGACAGTATGGAGATTTGCTTACAATCAAATAAGGATACACATCTCTCAGACCATAAAATCCTTCTTGGACAACACTCAGTTGTTATTCCTCCAACTCACAGTCAACACACACTCTTGAGGGATTTCTCTTCTTCACAAATAATAAATAAATAAATAAAATAGGTTTCTTTAAACATTTTTGACCTGTTTTTATCACATATGTTTCAGTGTTTCAGCTTCAGTTTATCCAGTGACATATCCCACGTTTCCCACCTCTTTGGACTTCACCACACTATTGTTTGATTACACCGTATTGCTCTAAAGATATGTCAGTCATCCTTTGTGGGAAATTTGTCTCCAGGGAGTTCATGGCAACATCCAGTTATGTCAGACGGCCTTTAGTGTTAAAACATCATATAAAGTCTCCAGACTCGCCCTGCTCAGAGATGTGGGCTGTTTCACAGGCAGCGTGATCTGAATCAAAGTAGCTGGTGGGCAGTGGGATGTAAACTCTGACCAATTTGCAGATAGATTTGAATTTATTGGAAATATGTAATTCTTAAGGCGAAATAATGATCTTAATCATCCAAACTGTGGTAAGCTCCTCTAATTGCAATTACCCAATTACTGTCAATATCAGTTTTGGGTCTCTTTAGCCACTGATGAATCTGGAGGTACTAACTGATTATAGATTAATAATTTTTCTTAATGTAGTGTAATCCTCAGTATAATGTAAGTGTAATGCATATCAGAACAGTATTGGATGCTGATTTTTTTTTCTTGTTGAGAAATTAATAATGAAGAGGTTGAGATATCAACCTGTGGGACGCCTGAGAGAAACTCAGGGGTCCTCCAGAATCCTAATCATACCACTTAAAACGTGTTCAGATCAGGTTTTTAATGAACTTTGGAGAATCTCCAAAGAAACAAACCACAGATGGTATCATGTTATGCCTTTCAGAATAATATCACTGTTGGCTCCATGAGGTTATGTAAATTAAGGGGATATATCAAGATATATGAGTAAGGAATGTGTTATCTAAGCCTGTGATCTAGCAGTCATGCCAAGACATTTTCAGATCTGACTGTGTTGTTTCATTACATTTCCTTTGTACTTTCCTTTACACTTTAATTTTGTGTATATTTTAGGCATTTAACTGACTCTTACCCACAAGAACTTACTGAGATGTGTAGGGTGCAGCAGTAGAATCATCTTAAATTCCTAGTTTGCCAGCATTACAACCATTGTGAAAAAAAAAAAAAGCAATAAAGTCAAATACACAGGCAAATCCAGCACGGTCCATATAACACAAGCATTCTCAAAGTGCGGCCCTCAGAAACGTTTCTAGAGTCCTGCGATGAGTTAAGGTGGCATGATGAAATGCGTTATATTTGGTCTGGTTCCAGTACAGTTTCAAACCAAACTACATCACACAGTACTTTGCTTTTAAGAATGATAAAACTGCGCCCCCTGAGCTAAACTGTCAAGTTAGGAAGGGTTGCATGGCAACTTGGTGAGACAGATTGTCATCATTAGAGGTACATTAGCCGGTTAGCGAGATGGAGGAGCCAGGTCCATCATACAAAACATGTCATCAAGGCATGTACATAAATCTACATGCCTTGATGATCATTCTTTACATAGCCTGCCTATCAACTGTTTTTAAGATCAATAAGCACAGATAATATTTGACCAGAATTTCTCTTGTTTGTCCGGGACATTGAAATCTTCCAGGACATGTGGACCAGCAAAACCCTGCAGCAGAGGCAGCTTCAATTCACTGGCTGTCAACATTACAATAAATCAAGGAATACATGGGTCAACCTGACATTGTCTTGTGCATGTAATGAATATTCCTGTCCCTCTGAACTCCTAATCACCATTCAAATGTATAATTCGGTAGATGCTAGAACAAGGTTTAGATGGATCCATTGAAAACAAAAGGTATTTGTCATGAATACAAAATTAAATGATGGTGCAGAGGAACAACCACTCCAAAGACTGGAGCTTGGATGCAGCCAGCTCTGTATTTGTCTGTTCTGTGGGAGTGGCTCTTACATCCTTGGGCAGGCCAAGATCCATTCAGCACTGATCATACTGAGCTTTGTTGAGTGATTGTATCTAAGTCTGTAAGCCCTTTAAGTGGCGCTGAATTGGGATATTGTCCTGCCAAATGATAAAATAAAATCCACCTTGAATCCTATTTAATGTTACCCAAATATTTGGATATTGCTTTGAAAATAAAAAACAAAAAAAACAAAAACACAAGCACTGCATCGCTAATCTTCATGCAAAACACGAAAGGGGGAATTCAAAAGGAATGGCTTGAATAATAAATGCCCACAGCTGGAAAAAAAAAACATGTAGGAAAAAGAGAGAGGACTGCATCAGCAGATCTGGGACAAACAAGTAGGACATGGGCGCTTGGCACAGGCTGCAAAATTTGACTAGTCACCCTGTTTTCCTACAGGCTATGTGAGCAACTGGAAAACAAAGAACTCAGCACTTGACTTGTACCACTAAAGCCCCCCTGGACTAATTTGCACACTGCTTACTGCATCATATTTATGTGCACTCTCCACCCCGCTGCTGCCCCCCCTCCTATCACTTCCTGTGTCTTTAGCCCACTATCTCCGGCTTTCATTCCTTCAGAGCTCGTTGATAGCCAGCTTGCACGAAGCCTGTCCCAATTGTCCCAGATAAATGTGATTGTACCTCGTAAATTTCTGCTTGCTGCAGCCGCTGTATCCGAGCAGGAAAGCGGAAGCGACGCCGTTTGCTGTTGCCCCCACCGCTGTTCCCTCTCACACAATGCGAGGGGAGATGTGAGACATCTGCAAATCCAAAGCTTCCTACTGCGTGGAACAGCTTTAGACATCAAACAAGGGGAGGGAGAATAAAAAGATACCATGTAGAGCAGACCTGCCATGATCAATGAGTAATGTTTGGTATTTTTAGAAACACTACATAAAGCCAGCAAAGTGAGGTACCATTAGAGGTACAGTGGTGTTGTGTAATTGACTTGAAAGGTTTACCATGCCTGTGTAATTGTTTTATCTCCATTTAGAGGTCTACCTTATTTGAAGACCCAAAGAGCAGTGACGCTGTTGCATTATATTTACAGCAGCTGATGTCAATATGAAGTGATACTGGTGTGTCTGCTGAGGTGCCCAACATCGTTTAAGAAAAAGAGATGTTGTGTTACTGGTTGTGCCTCCTTCACATCTTTGTGCAAATCACTACTATCATTCATTTTTCAAAATATATGTTTGGGTTTTAGCAGATTTAATCATCCAAAGGGTCATGAAACCCACTTAATTCATAAATAACAATGGAGTTAATTCATTCATAAATATCAACCTTTTCAAGAACCCCCCCACCCAAAAATCCCCAAATAATTTAGGTACCACCTAATAGATTTGCAGATGTGCAAATAATCCTTAATCTGCCTGGGGTACAAGACTTGGCTGGTTTTGATACATCAGGACAGTTCAGATAGGAGAGTTCAGTTCAGATAGTGTCGAACACTGTAAGCTGTTAATCACAGGAAAGTACACTACTTTGACTTTAAAATACTTTGCTGAGATTGCTCACATGCTCATTATATTTTACAAGATCTAAAAGCCTTTAATTTCACCGCTGTAGTGTCTACTGAGTCCTACACTAACCAATATCTGGCTCTATGAGTTCCCAATCAGGTTCTTTAAACAAATTTACTAATAGTTGTCCAATAATGAATGGCTCAGTTTAATGATTTTCATTAAAATCATCACTTGGTTTCTGTGCTCTGGGCTACACTCTACTAATAGTCATTAGATGGGTGTCATTAATTACAACTTTACTGCCAGATTGAAACCAGTGTAGCTGGTGGGTTTAATGTTTCCAATGGACCATTTTTAAGAGATGCTCAATTACTTTTTTAGTCTGAGTAAAATGATTTGCGTAATGGAAAGGTTCATGATAGTCAAAAGTACAATTTGACCCATTATATTCTCTCTCATCCAATCACTTTACGTTGTTTTTAGTCAATATTCAACCCTAGAAAGTCCAGTGCATTTTGTGGGCCTAAGAAATGGCCGACAAGCCATCATTTTAAGAGCTTAAACGTAATTATAATTATTTTCTCTTCTATGATTGTGAGTCTTGGGTCTTTTCTAGGAAAAGTTTTGGAGAGGCATTTTGAAAGTGTAGATACTAAAATTCAAAAATGTCAAACAGATGTCAGGTGACTACAGCTCTGTCGTTCTAGTTCTAAATGTGATTGGAGGATATTGCCTTTTTGAACTCCATCTTCCCCAGTGATTTGTCTGTATAGGTGCATAGTAAGTTATTTATCCTGGATAGAAAGCGCTCTGTACTATGACACTTATTTAGAAAAAAATACCACAGAATTCTTCTCAAATTCACATTTCTGGTATGTAGCAGTGTTCACTGTTTATCTGAATGTCAGGCAATTTTACATACCTCTCACAGCTTAAAAGTGTCACTTTACCCTAAAGCACACACTGTTACTCTTGAGCACTGTAGAGCAAATAAATACAGTTTTCACTTTTTCACAACAGGAGTCTCTGTCAGATTGGATGACATGTAACAAGAGCAAAGCTTCTTTCTTGGGCATGTCCCACTAACAAGCAAAAATATTTAAAATATTTGCCTGGAGTGGAGCTGGTAATCAGTTTTCTGGCCAGCGAGCAGTTGTTTGTGGAAAACTCCGGACCACCTGCAGTTAGCTACTGTCTTATTTCCATGTCAGTGTCTTGCAGACTTTCAGTGACTTAATCTGTGGAAGTCTATGCTTATACCAGTGGCATTTGTTCATTAACAGCAGAAAATCATTTAAGTGGGAGTCAGGCCACCAATATTAGCCCATCCAAGAGCTTATACAAAATACAGGCCCTAAGAAAGTATGTTAGCATAAATTAATCTGAGAATATATTTTTATAGAGGGCTAGATATAGTTGTCATTAGGCTTGTTGGAGTTGAATGCAAGTACTGAAAAATCAAAATATTCTACACAAAATAAATGGGATAGTTGTGGTATTTTGGATGAGAAGTGATTTGTAGATCAGTAAAGTGATGCGGGCAGCTTCACTCTCCTGTATGTTTTTTTTTTTTTTTTGCTATCTCAGATGCAACGTTGAGAGAAGCACACACCATAAAACAAGGAGGTGCTGGCTCCCACCCAGCCCACAAATCTCCCAACAGAGGAGGTGCATATATCACAAGGCATCAAGAGTTAAAGTTTTACATTTACCAGAGAGGGGGTGGTTTAGACAATCTGTTGCTTAAATGGGAGTCTTATAGAATACACTAGTTAAAAACACTAATTTTTCATGGTTTGACTAGTGATTTTGAGCTCAGATATTTCATATGAAAATGTGCATTGAAGATATATCAATTTTTGTTTTATGATGTCTTTATGGATTGATGCCTACAAAAATGGATTCACTGATTTGTCTATAACTCAGTCTGGATTCTTCTGAATAGCACTAACGCCCCTTTGGGCTTGTAATTTTGTTTCCGAAGTATGATGTTCCCATAGGGGTGGACGATGTTCAGAAAAAATGATTTGAAAACTGTGTTGTTTCTTTGCTTTGTGTTGTGGTGGGACAGTGATTGGTGCTGCTGTGTGGGTGGGCGGGTGTTGATATGTACTTGTGAACTGTTGACATGTGTGACAAGGCAAAAGCGCAATGAATGACACCTGCAGTGAACCCTCTCTTAGTATATATGTGAGGTCAAACAACAGTTCTGTAAATTGTCCTGCAGAAGGTCTACTGACCGAAACATTGTCAAATTCAACCTTTATGTGGAGCTAAGTGTGAGGTCATTCTTTCTTTTTTCTACCTCACACATACACATGATGTTACTTTATTTATTTATTTATTTATTCATGAAATCTACTGTGAACTCATACGGTTTTTTGTCTGTTAGAATCCAACTGACAGAAGTCCACTGTAGTGATGGAAAACCTTACATTGTCAGATTACCTTCAAAATGATGCCCTTTGGCCTCAGTCACTATAATGTAAAAAGAGAATGTTATAATTTCACACTGCCAATCTCCATATCGGCCCGCGACTCTGGTGAAACAGGTCATGGGCCGGATCTGGAGACAAATTAAAGCTTAAAACAAGTGCAAATCTATTCAAATTTATGGATAGCGTGACATCCATGGGAGTTACAGTGGAGATCGTAGAGGAATTCTAATTATTCAGGCTTAATACTTTAGACTTAACTTTGTTTTGACTTATGCATCATGCTCAGTTGCTAGATGTTAGTTGCCGCTACACTCCACTGTGTCATTTTCAAAACATGAGTGTGAAGGGAGAAAAAAAGACTGCATAGTTGAATTCTTCATGTTGTTTGGTTGTTCACATTTGTTCACTTCACTAACAGGGTGCAGACGAAGAGAACTTATCTTGGAGATGGAGTACTTCATATGCAGTGGTTTATGTTTACAATTTTGCACAGCAACATTGGTATATTATTTAGACGCAGTAAATATTAAATGGCATCTCACCGCTCAACTTTGAAGATGGAGCATGTTTCTATCCACAAGCTTATTAGGAGTGAGAGAATATGCTCTGCTCAACAGAATAATTGATGAAAAGATTTTTTCTAAACTTGTGGTAACTCTTGACTTTACCCATGGGTGCCACATTCTTTTTATGCCTTTCTCTTGAGACCGAGACAGAGGTAGAGAGAAAGAAAGAAAGAGACTGAAGTTATGTTGCAACAGATTAACTTTTATCAAGCCTGAAGGTTGAGGAAGTGGGTTTGTGATCGTGAGGTCACTGGTTCAAATCCAGAGACCTGCTCTGGGCAAATTTGGGCAGTGAAAGTGAATGAGTAATGTTCTCCCCTAATTAACTGCCACGGAGGTGTCCTTGAACGTGGCACTTAAACCTTACAGTAACTGCTCAGCAGCCAGCAGTGGAAGGCAATGATGGCATTGGGCAGGTTTTTCTTTGTTTAACTGTGCGTGAATGTTCAGCAAAACTTTCATGGATAAATATGAGTCAAAAACAAAATGAACACCAAAAATGAATTAGGGCACCTCTCATGTGTGAATGTGACATCTAAAACACAACTACTGGGACATGAATTGTGTAGCAAAACACCAGATCCACATTTTAGGATCCGACCAGATCACAGATCCAGAACTTAAGATCCGTCTGGAACTGGATCCAGATCCAGAAGTAAAGTAGTTAATAAATGGTTAATAAATAGACTCAAGGACCCTGTTTTAATTCCACAATCACAATAACCAATGCTAAGCACTGCATCCTAGTGCACGGACAGTGAGGGAGTATCCAAACCTGCTTGCCATTTTCATTCATCTGAGCGCAGGCTTGCCCACGCACACTAAGTGTAAAGGGGCTGGATGGAGTGGAATATAAATAGAGGCGTTTGGAGATGAATTATCTGCTTCTCAGCCAATCATAACTGGCCCCATACTTTTATAACAGCTGAGTAAGCACCACAATGCAAAACAAAAGTGCAGAGGCAACAGCGGGAGAAATTCACAGGATTAACTTCGTTTTTTGTTTGTTTGTTTTTTTGTTTTTTATTGTTACTTTCATTATTATTATTATTATTACTATTATTATTATTATTATTGAAGTCAATCCTGGGATGCCCCCAGGACTAAATTCATTTTTACAAAAATAGAAACATCTTGCCTTGCACGCCCTCGTTTAAATACACCTCCCATTTTGGTGTGCAACCACTATCACCCTTTCACCAAGCCCAGTGCACAAGCATAAAAATAACACTTTAATAAGCATAGCATGATTCTGGGTCACCAGTCTACTAATTTGTCCAACAGTCTAACAGTCTTTGCACACTCATGAAAATAGGGGCCTTTATATTTTCTGTGAGTCTCTATCAGAGCCACGTGTAGGTGTGCAGCTCTGTTGTATCAATGCACACTCTACGCAATCCAACTATGTCACAACCAAGTTTCCGCTGAAAATGGCTGCATCCTGGATCTCTTGCATGAGAGCAGGCCTTTAGTGTAATATCAGGAATAAAAAAAAAAATCCATTTTGTTTCTATATTAGCACATTGCTTTAAACACACATATTTACCGGGAAAATTGTATAAGCTGTGCGTTTCTTTCTTGTGAAACTCAGCAAGTTATTGCATTGAGGAAAGTTAAAATGAAGTTTGGGGCAGGTGTTTGTTTTTAAATTTATTATTGTCATTACACATCCGGCAGCATGCTACGATAAGGCTTGATTGAGCGACCAAGAAATGCTGATAACAGGAGAATTAGATGGCTGCATTCTCTATCTCTTACCATGCAAATCAGTGATACCCAGCTGTGTGACTCAACAAGCCCACAACAGACAAACTACGAAATAGAACACCTTTCTTATGTTGTATTTCACAATCTAACTATAAATGGAGGAATTTCTGTCTGCCTGTCTGTCTGTCTGTCTGTCTGTCCTTGGAATTTTTTCGTCCAATGGACTTCCTGTGTCAACTGTGAAGTTTTTTGCAAGAGTCGTTCTCAAGCAAGCTGCAAAAATTGTTTTTCTCATTGTTAATTATCTTCATCAATGTCGTAACAAAAAAAGCGGAACTCAACTGTGAGGGCAGTGCAACACCACCACAGGAGTTTTGCAATTCATCATCAAAAAAGGCAGCGATTGTGAGCATTTTGTGATTTACCTTTGCGATTGTGATTTGTGATTTTTTTCTGCATTTAGATACTATGTGGCTATATTTGTCATTAGTATTATGATTAGGATAGGGTTCGGAATAGGCATAGCCATGAATTTTAACCGTGTTCATCATGGGCAAAGAAAGGTCCTCTTGCTGGAGGTGCCTCTCGCTGCAGCTCCAAGCCTGCAGCCAGACCCTTCCCCCAGAAAGCTGCAAGCAGCAACGCCCCAGACCGACCAATCAGCCCCTTCTGAAAGGCACATTTCGAATAGGGACTGCACTAGTAATGCATATAGGAAGGGTACAAGTGTGCGTATTGTTGGAGGTCTTAAAATAGGCTGAGTGGTGCCATGAGCAGCATCCAATATTGTTCGTACACAGTGACATGGATGTAAATTTGATTAGAAAGTTGATAGGGACACCAGATGTGTAGGGCGTTCCAGGGGTATCCCCCAGGATAAGATTTTGCGAAACTGAACAGCTAAATACATCATTTCCAAACTGAGAATTTGAGACAAAAGTATGCCACGTGATGTCATGGTGGAAAAATTCAATTTATACTAAAAATTACTGAAAAGCCTATTGTGTTATGTTAAAAACAGGTTAATCTAATTAACCTTGTTAAACCAAGTCATAAGTACTCTAACCCATACCCTTTTATGTCTGGCTTCTGCCCTGAATCTATAACTATGTGACAGTGCTATAATACAATTGCAGTTTCCACAGGCACACACAAAAAAAACAGAAAAAAGCATGGAACTCAAATGCAAATAATATGCTCAGTGCAGAAAAGGTGAGAGAAACATAGGATAAGGTTTGTGTGGTGACGAAGCAACTAGATACAGACTGTATTTTGATGGAAAAAAAATACAGATTTTAGTTTGCCATCCCTTTAAATCCTAACTTTAAGCAAAGGTGTTTTCTTTGTTCAAGCATAGCCATTATAAACTCCTTCATGGACCAAACTCATGAAAATGACACATCCAATTCATGCTATTGTCACATAATTATGTTGTGGTGGAGAAATGTACTCCTCCCATTATTCGTGCCTACAATACATATTCTGTGTTTAACAGTACGTGCTCATCTCATTAAATTTTGCAAGACTGTTATGTGTGCTCACAAACGCATACCAAATTACACATAATGCTACTTACTATTTCTAATTTCTCCAACCCATTTCCACCTAGAAAAGCTCTTTATGGTGCTTTTTGTCTGTCCCTCCCCTCCAGGATTTAATGTCACTTCCTCCAACTAAGAGCAGCGGTCTGGGAACCTGCTGGGCTTTGCTGTCACTCACACACATAATTGACTGTCAGTCCAGGTGCCTGCCCAGTAAGACTGGACATCTCCTCTTGTAGATTGACCTGTTTAGTACCTCCTGCGCCAGCCCTGGCAGGGTTCGAACATGTTAGCCCGGGTTAGGGATGTAGAGATTGCTCCATGATGTGTCGAAACTGACATTTGGCACAGCCATATTAAAAGCCATTTGCACCCACTTGCTGGTGAGGTCACCTGCTGGTTGCTGCAGACTGAGTGATTTGAGGGCCCGTCAGCGGCCTCTCTGTCCATGATAGCATGCTGATTTACTGAGGAGGAGGCGAGGCATGAACACCCAGCTGTTACTGTACACAGGTATTAGAGACAATACTAACCAGAAATGACAGGTCCATTTAGTCCTGGGAAATATCACAAAATATAGGGTGTGAGATGATGCAAATGTCAAAGTGTTACAACACCTGTAATCAAATGATTTTCATGTAATCATATTCAGTTTGATTCAACTTTAAGGGGGAAACTCTCTCTAGCTTCTAAAGCCTCATCCTGCAAGGAGGGGATGTCTGCACATTGTCTGCACACATTCCTGCAAATTTCACTATGAATTAAGGTGAGAGTTGGAATCAATTTGCTAGAGAATACATACATTATTTTCATTTCTTCCTCCTATTTAGTGTAAGTAGCATGTTCCTGCAGTAAGGGAGGCGGCAGTTTCAGGACCGCATTGTTTTTCAATACTGCCCGTAATATGCAAATAGGATTTAAGTTAAATTATAATTATGAATTATAATATTATTTACACTTGTTAAACACTAGAAGGACATGCTCTTCAGGTTGGTGTCTGCGGATGATTGCACGTATCATAGCCACACTGAAAAACCACTAAAGCATGCAAAAGCTGTCAAAGCATGACCACGAAGTTCACAATTAAATTTGAGACTTCAAAGGCCTGACTCAAAAAAAAAAAAAAAAAAAAACTCCAAAGGATCTTGACCTTAATTACATTATATTTTAATTGATGACCACATTGATTAATACATGATTTTCCTTTGGAAGTCAGTTGATAGTTCTTGGCAGAGCACCCAGACAGAAGGTTATAGAAAAAGGCAAACCTGCCATGCATGCTTCACTTCAGCACCCTTCTTTTCCCATCGGAAAATGCATAACTTGGTCTTCCAAACCATAATGACCAGAACTCTGGTTCTTCCCATTCCTGCATGTCCTGTCTCCTTGAATAATCCAATCTTAACAGGGTTCTACAGTACAGCCATTTCCACAGCATAGGCTCTTAAAATAAAATTATTACCTGGAAAATTGAAAAAAGGAGCACAGGTGGGGTATAACTTGAGTTTCAGAGTAACGTTATGCATTTTCAATTATTTTCAGAAATCATGTCACTGATTTTTCTCCTCCTGTGCTTCAGAACTTTTCAATATGGAAGGAAATATGATGTTTGTAAAGAATATCCTCGTAGAGCTTTACTCCCCAGTGCACCTAAAATGCAGTAAATTCAGAAGAAATTCAAAAACAGGAAAAAGAGGGTTGAGTGCAGGGATTTGTCATTTGTCCGTTATATTAACTTTGACTAGTGTGTATTCCATCTGTAGCTCCAGGGAATTGATGTACATGTTGTATTGCCACGTTCAAGTCATATCATCATATATCTAATACTGAAATATACACAAGTCTCAGGCAATGGATGACCAGACACCTGATTCAGGAAAGCCTCATTGCAATATGCTTGTTGTTGTATTGAAAGGACGCTTCTTGGATTCTGAACTGTTGGAGATTACCTGCTGGCTAATTTGTGTGCATGTTGTTATAGAGAGCAGTGCTCCTGCTGACCTGGAGGTTTGAAAGCTCAACAGTCAAGTAAGCAATGAAATTTTCAACTCCATCTGTCATAACGATGGGAAAAACCAGAAAAGAAGGCCAACAGGATATTTGGGATTTGGGATTTTCATATAAAAATACCAGAGAATTTCCATTGATTGTCAAACAGGTGAATAATATGACAAAAAAGCCTATATAT
>OMKZ01018009.1:0-32902 GCA_900302535.1 Neoniphon sammara | reverse complement strand
CTAACACAATCCAATGACCAGAGCCAATCCCTAACAAATTAATTTAGTAGCCTAAACGAACCCTAACCTTAACCAAATTTGTTTAAGTTGCTGAGGATTACCTGTTAGCTAACATTTCCCCTGGACGAACAAGAGAGAATGACATGTTCTGTTCCTGCTGTTGTCAAATAAGTCAGTTTGTGGTGAAGCAAAACACTGGTCACATAGCCCTACTCAGGTCTACAGCATGCATCACAGTTTGTGTTCACCTCATGAAAATCTGAGGCTGTGTTTTCATAGAGATCTCAGATTCGAAACTCGCTAAGCATAATGGTCTTTTGCCAGTTTCATAGGTACATTTATTGATTGACTTGCCAATGCTGCCTCTGGAAATTAATTGACAGCACATCACTAGATTATTAGCTATGGTGGGTTCAGACACTGTTTAGTCCAGACAGACTGTGTTAAGAGAATTTATGTTTGAGGCACAGGAAAGGAATGTCTCACTACACACTCAGTACTGATTTAAAAATGTTTTTCATATCATATGGATATCTTTCTACAGAACATTTTCTAGTCCAACAATCAGATAGGAATGGGACCTTGTTGAAAAGTGTCACATTCATACCCATTATTTCAAGTAGCTTTCCCTGGTTTCCAATCTAATTTCAATTGACTTGAGGCCCCCCAAGTGCTATCCATAATGTAATTTCGTTGGAGTTCAAGATGGAATTTCTCCTCTATCTCTTTTTTACGATGTGTAGCATTAATCTTGAGCAATCTCCTCTTGTTAAGGAATCTCCTTAAATATAGGTAAAAATAACAGGCTCTCCACTAAAAATCTATACATCTATATCTATATCTATATAATGTGTGTAGATAGATAGATAGATAGAAATAATAGATCAAGATATTATATGGGAACAAAAATCATTAAGGTATTAACAAAATAGGGTTATTTCATCACTGACACCTATGTATTTTTTTAAATTTACATAATAGTGTCTACACAGGTTTTATGGTCCCAAAGGTCATTAATCTCAAACAAAAATGGCCATGTAGATGTTCAATTCATGAGAAAAAGAAAAGCATCAAGATTTCAGATTAATTTTTCTTGTGTGTGTCAGCAGCAGAAATCTTACTTGCTTGGTCATCTGCCAAGAAAAGCCTTTTTGCTGTTGTAAATGATCTGTTTTGGTGGCTGTTAATGTGTCATTACAAAAATATCCATTGGGGGACAGCCTCAGCTGCAGGGTATGTGGAGTGTGGGTTTTGAGAAACTGGTTATTTAAAAAACAAGCAAACAAATAAACAAATAACAACAACAAAAAAAAACACCACTCATATAGTAGTTCCCTTTTTCTCACTCTCCTAAGGGACTATGCAAATGAGGTTTCAGTTTTTTTTTATCATTCAATAACAAGATTTTTTTTTGACCAAATGTTTAGGGTCTTTCCCAGAAGGATTTTGCATGTAGTTAAGCTAATTTGCTCAATTGGTTTCTGAATTGCTGAATAGGCGTTTAAGCCAGCAAGGTCAACTGTCCCATTAACCTGCTGTAAACCATAGTTAAGTTTACAATGACGCATTTTCGTATTCAGTGTATACATTTTCACAGCCAAATTACAAGAGAACAAGGGAGTCAAATGAATTACAAATAGTGTATTTACTGAGCAGAGTTTTGGTGCCATAATGTGATCGCTTTTGGCAGTGAAGAGAGTTAAACTAAGCATGACAAACTTGTCTGTGCTCTTAGTTGTAATTTATCTTATTTGATGTTCATATTAATTAAGAAGCAAGGAAACAAACAAACAGACAAACAAATAGCTGAATATGTGCATCAGTGCAGGCTAGGCTTCACAAGCATGAACTGGCTATTAGGTGTCAACATTAGTCATCCCATACCCATGACACTTTGCATTTTGTAACTGCTGGCTAGTTGTCTGCTTCCACTCCTAATGAACCGCAGCACAGTTTGCTCGGAGGAGGAATAAGACCTGCTTTTTCAGGTTGTCTTTGTGTGTTTTTTTGATGTATACTTTACCAGAGTCCGAATGGCATATTTCTGTCAATTGTTCTCTCAATTTAAGGAGTGATATGCTGTGAAAGTTTTATTTTTTATTTTTTTCTGCTGCACTATTTTCTTAAGGGTCAGGATAACTGGAACAGCCAAATAAAAGAGACACTGCAGATTTGGCTGTTCAGCTGGAAGCATGTCAATGTAGACAATGCTGATTTGCCAAAATGGATTAAGTACTACAAATATCTGCACAAAAATGTTTAGGCTTTAGTTCAGTGCTGGTGTTAACGTTAATGTCGGTGTTAACTGCTGGAAAACAATCACAAAAGTTTTGAAGCTGTCAGACATTTAAAAATGGGGCAGGGTGTCTAACAGCTAACATGGTTAGCTTCTGAGCTGAATGTTTTATTGAGCACTGACAGAATTGAGGCTTAAACTGCTGACAGGCACTACATGTTTCAAGTGTCTTGATGTACAGTTTTAATGGACACCCAACAGCCAGTCAGATTTTTTTTCAAGTTAATCAGATTCACTTTTTCCCTAAAATCTAACCCAGATTTCTAGAACATGCTGACCGTAGTTTAATTTGTACAAGGAATAGTTGCATTAAATTCATGTATTGATAAAATGTGATAATTGTCAATAGAGATTAACTATGCAGTGACAAATCTTTCATATTCATTAATATGGCAGGAAGCAGGCACAGGCCAAAGTGATACAAGAGAGTAAATACAAAGTCAATTTTGAAGCTGTGTACCAGCAGCATGGTGATTTGAAGTCGGTTTGATAACCCAGACACTTGTTTACTCTCTCTCATTTACACCGACCCTGATGTACTTCATACTGCTCTCTGAGTAATTTTGAGCCAAGTGCAGCTGAATCCTCAAAGACACAGAAATAAAAGGGCAGAAAGTGAACCTGACAGTATGAGATATCAAGATATGGATCATGTTTATTCATTCCACACATTGAGAAATCATTCCATATTAGGGATTTTTGACAACATATATCAAATGAATACTGAATATTTTTTTTTAATACAGCTGAATAATTTTAGCACATTAAAAATGAGAAAAAAAGTGAATGAAAAGGGCTGTATCTGCAGTTTTCACTTTTCATATTTTACATTCAGAGTAAAAAGTTAAGTCAAAACTTCAAAGTGGAAGGATGTCCAAATGCTTTTGGTGCTGATTGTATATATGATATATTGAGTTGACTGGATATAGACTGGGTTTGTAGAGAATATCATTTCGTCCTCTAAACACAGACCTTCATTGAGTTCCTTTTTGTTATTTTGCACATATCATGACTAATATTGCTTTGGGTATATTAAAAAAAAAGAAGAAGAAGAAAGAAAAACATGTAAATTGTATGTCAGTACATGTAAAGCCAAATCAGACTACCAAAACATTTCGGAGGCAGAGCAGAAGGCACAGAGAAATCATTTTATGTACTTCTTACAACTCATGATTCGTAGTATTCAAGGGAACATCCAATTCACATCCCCTGCTGAGTATTTCATCCATTGTGCGCAGCAGAAAATCTCTCCCCCACTTGTTTGGAAGGGATTCAGCTTATAAAGAATTTTCAGAGCAGTGGGGTTTTCCTGGGGTAGTATTCCTTACATGTGGATGGGACTGAATAGGGAGAATAGGCCAAAAATTGTCTGTGAGAGCATTTAGAGTGTCTGCATGGTGGGCTGGACACACAGTTGTTGTGAATACATAATGTAGTTTAAACCGTTCTGGAGAGCCTACTTATGCCAAAAATGAATCTGAATAATTCCTGGAGAAAGCACTTTGCCAGTCTTTCATACCTACTAGTGTAATGCTAACACAGAATATAAAATATTTTATATCCTGTAGTCCCAAGTACATATATTACACTGATTTCCTCTTCTAACACCATTTGGATTTATTATGTCTTATAGTGTGAAAATGAACATCAGATCACTTCAACTGCTATATGCATTTAGATCAGTCCTAGCTTTCTACATACATATACGTTCATTAATTTTCTCTCACGGAAATAATTATTTATTGGCAAGACCTCAATTTTTGACAAATTATTATTTCACCTAAGGAAAAGGGCTTATCGTTCCCTTCAGACCACTTCCTATCGTCAGCAACGCAGCTACATGTGATATCAGTAGATAACTTTCAACAAATTAATAACTTGACATGGCAAACCTCTTTTGAATAAAATGATGAAATTCTGCTCATTTTCCTGTAAAATGCAAGTGGAAGGTTAAATTAAAAAATGAATGAAGTAATTAAGTGATACATGAACTGTCACTTGTTGCTGCCATATGCCTGGGGGCCACAACCTGCTTCCTGTATCTTTTAAGGTCAAGCAGGCAATTAACAGCAGATAGATACAGTGATCTATCTATCCATCTATCTGCTTCATTCCTCAAAACACATTTTACTTCACCCTGAAAACTTTTGATTTACTTGTACTTTCCCATTTTTTCTCCTCCCTCTAGAGCATTGCATGCTTCCCCTTCTCCGCATTTAAAAAGAGTCTACTTGTTACCCTTTGCACCAACATTTCACAGGAACAGTTTAACCTTTTTTGGACAGTTGAAGAGAGCTAAAAAAAAAACAAAGTAGGCCGATTTGGCATGCAGTGTGAGTTTAGCCACACTGAACAATATTACCTGGAGATGGTCTTGTTTTAAATGTGCCTTCACCTCTGATAGCATTGTAAATTTCAATTTTGATTTAGCCAACGTTGTGCATCCTGGGAGGGTTATAACAAGGCCAGGTATTAAAATTGCTGATTTGAAAAATAGCCCAGATTGTGATGAGCACTGTGCAGTCCTCAGAGGCAGGAGGTTCATATCTGGTAGGAGGTAATTTAATTGCCCTCTGCATCTCTGACGGAGCTTTTAAAACATAAGCATTATTAGAATCATAATCATTTTTAATGATAACACAACTGTCAGAGAACACAGTGGGGGAGTCTGCATGCTCTGTTTTTTCAAGATGACCATCAGCTTGAACTGAATTAATGAGGAGAGGCTGTTAGAAAACTTGGCAAGCCTACTGTCAGCATCAGTGTGCAGCACAGCTACTCTCATCCTGGTCATAACAGGTCACCATTTTAGAAGAATGTTAAAAAAAAAATAAAAAAAATCAGAAGATATGTCTACAAACCATAGAGTGTTCTCCCTGCAGTTGAGATGTACAGAGCCTTATTAGCATTCATGATGCCTATTATTGGTGTTCCTTTGAAAAATTGTGTGCTGAATATGTAATGCAAGGCTGACAGATATGTTTCTGGATAACTCCATTGTCCATTACAGTCCAAGGTTACTTAGGTGATAATGCAGATAAGGCATGTTTTATATCGAAAAAGACAAGGAAAACCTGCTACAGTATGACCTGATATGTGTCGTTTGGGACCATGCTAGGCATGAGACTACATAAAAAAAATAATAAATAAAATAAAAAATTCCAGCATTTTATATGAGTTCATGAGTCATTTCTTTATCTCTCAGTCTGTGCTTGTTCTCGTACAAAAAAATGCATGTATAAACATTTCTGCTATATCTCCGTCAGCCTATCAAATATGTTCACTGAAAGAGAGGAAATACACAGTGTATAAAAAGTCTGCACTTTTTCAGAGAACCTTCTGATGCACTTTCTACTAAGTATTCCTAAATGTTTAGTCCTTTTTTTTTTTTTAAGGAAACATTCAATATTTTTTGTGTATATAATGATCATTTGTACATACACCGTAATGATGATTTCAGTATTTAGATTTAGAATAAGAGAAAAACTGATTAGAGCAATAAGTGAAAGGTGAATCAATGTCATAAGTGGATTTTTGCTTGTTCCAATTTCAATCATTTTTGTAATACATTTAGTAATACATTTAGTCTTACTGGTACAGTATTTCAACTCAAAACATTTCCATTCTATTCCATCAGGATCTTTGCACCAAGCACTTTATGTTGCATGGCATATAATATGTGAGGATCCCTCCATACATTAGTGGGTTTACTAGAAATGTTTAATCCAAAGCTCGGTAAGTAGCAGGATTGATGGCTGGTGTTGGGTTTAGTTTAGCTTTATTTATATTATAATTCAAATGACAGCTGTCAGTCTCCACTCTGCCATATAAACCCCACCAGTGATGCTGTTTGTTGAAGGATCAAAGTCAGAATTGCTACAGGGCCAGTGAAGAGAAATTTAGAGAATGAAGGGTGTGTGGGGGTTGAGTCCCAGTGCTGGTTGAGTAGCATGATATTTTCTAGTAAAGAGTTGCATGTTTAAAGTGAATCCTTGGAAGCAGCCACCAATAGAGATCCCTGCTAACTTCATGAATTAGTAAGAACATCCCATTGTGATTCAGTTTAAATGAATATTAACTTTCCCTGATTTCAAAAGATTCTAATTAAAAAGTGAACTAAACTGAAAGCCCCCTGCCACATTTAAAACTTAGTTCACCATCAGTCGATAATGTGGCGTCTTTTTCCTTTCTGTCAAAGAGAAGGTGACCTTTTAGCAGGCAGATACTGAGAGACAGCCAACAAATGAAGATGCCCCGGCACAAAGGTCATGTGCTTCTTTAAAAAGGACATCAGTGGCAAGCATCTGACTGCGGTCATCGACAAAGTGGTCGAGGACTGGAGCGTAAATAACAACAGTTTTCCTTTGGCCAACTGCTTGCACTAGCCTACTGCAAAGCATTATTTGGGGCTAAATGCCACACAGATGCTGACATGTGTTGCATCTTTTCTTTTTTTGTAAAGGGGAGTGCCAATGTGTGTATGTGTGTGGATGTGCAATATTGACGTAATTTAGTCTGACAAGTGACAGTGATGCTTTGCTAGTCCAAGAACCCACAACAATACTTG
The DNA here is from genome assembly GCA_900302535.1 of Neoniphon sammara. Classification (NCBI taxonomy): domain Eukaryota; kingdom Metazoa; phylum Chordata; class Actinopteri; order Holocentriformes; family Holocentridae; genus Neoniphon; species Neoniphon sammara. Next base: position 26,039 of record OMKZ01018009.1, on the reverse strand, counting down.
AATAATGTATTCTGAAAAGGTTACATGTGAATTTGTGGAAAGGTAACATCTTTAGCACTACTTAACGTAGCACGTGATATTGGAATGTGGCCTTTGAATTCAATTAAAATGGCACGAGGTTTGGAAAGACTCCACTGCCTTGGAAAGCAGTCAAAAGCTACTGTAATCTAAAGTGATGAGAGTGTGTTTGGCCTGGAGGGGGGCATGGGGCTTCTCATGAGGAGCCATCATGTTGATCTGCTGAATCGAATAGACCGTGAGTGACAAGTGAACGACTTCTTGGGCTCGACAGAAAGTGAAGGTCTTCACACCAAACATAGCTTTTCGACCGTAGGGGCCGCAGAGAGCAGGGACTGTCTTGTTTGATTCAGAATCACTCAGTCCCCTGGTTTTGTTTGTTTTTTTGACATAGTGCACATATACAGGTAGAAGGAGGTAGGACACCCTTTTGTACCAAGAAAAAGTAAAGTGATTTAACACGTGCATGATTATGAAGACTGTAATTAAAGAAAGAGTGCACAAAAAAATGAATGAGAAAGGAAGTAGAGTATCATTTATGAAGTGCAATTTGCTTTCCATTTTACTGTGGTTTTGGCATTTAACATGTTTAACACCGCTGAATTGTGTTGATCAATTATACAAATCAAAGAGGACGTGGAAAAGAGATCATCAGATCAATCAAAACATCATTGCTGATCATTGTAACCTCACCATAAACTCTTTGCAAACCTGCCACAGTCATTAATAAAAAAATAAAATAAAATAACATACATGAACTAAGATTGACAACCGCTGCCAAGGTTGTTGTAAGAAGTAGGTCTTCTATAAATTCTGAGAAAGAGCTTCTGTCACTATGTCCAATTTAATTAGTTCATGTTTACTGGAAGCAGAAAGTGTTGCCAATTTCATATCACTGTAAGCTGAGGAAAGATTATATGAACACCCTATGGCTGTGTTGAGTAACATGCTGTAGTGTTACTAATTTGAGTTTAGGTTGTGTATACTTCACACTTCCTGTGTGATGCTGTTAACATGGCCAGGAATGTCAAATGCACTGTGTATACCTCCAGAGATTGTGCTTATACTCTGCAGTGTGCAAACATTTGAGTCCCAGTGTATCACATGGCAAATGCAAGACATTGGTTATGGACAAGAGCTACAGCATTTCTGATTTAAACATTCATAATAAAAATGATAATGTATTTGAGTTTTATTTTAATATTTACACCAATATTCACCTGGGGAAAATATGAAGAAACAGACATAATTGAATGACAAAAGAAGAAATTCAATTATTAAATGTAGTTTACTCAGTTAGCTGTCAGTCTGTCTCAACACAAAACAGACAGTGAAGACTCCCAAAATAAGGCACAGCTTAATTGGTGGAAAATCAATTCGGCGCAGCTCCACTTTGACTCAGGTAGTGTGCAATTGCTATGCAGATTCTTGCCAAAATCTTGCTAAGGGTCTGCCTCTCAACACATTTTTTTTTTTGAGTGTGTACTCAACATCTATAGCAACTGCTGAGGTTCTCTGCTACCCTTGGCCTAGTTTCGCATGAAATCTGTGATCTCTCCTTCCACCTCACACAACATCACACTGACCTCTTTCAGACTGTCAGTCCAACGAGACCTCATTAAAATGGGTTGTGTGGAGAGGGTGGGTGCAAAGCCGCCACCTCTCTCTTCCATTATCTGAACATCAAAAGATGTCATCCCATGCACACACCTTATCGCTTTATCAGGACAGCATATAAACATAAACAGTTTGTGTATGCTTTCATCCAAAGCCTTACATTTCCACAAGCACATACATGTTTTTTTTGTTGTTCTTTTTTTTCCTGGCTGGCTCCAGTTTGAGTGGGACCTCTAATCCTGGAAGTGTTATTGCCATGTTCTATCTATGGAGGTACACAGGGACTGGAGCCAATGGGGCTGCCTGCTTGAAAAGCCTCTAGCAAACATTATGTTGTGGAACCCCTTACCTTGTCAGTTTCTATACCATTATATTCCCATTGAGCCATACAGAACCACCACAACTCTTCAAAGCTTCAATTGATCAGTCTATTTACCACCCTAGGCATCAAAGAAGAAGTATAACAAAGACTTGGTTTCATCTGACAGGCTGTGCTCTGATGAAAACCCGGATTTCCAACATGTGATTAACATTAACAAGGCTCTATTTATGTGCTAGCGCAGATCAAGCATAATAAGTTTGGTCCGGCAAAGTTGCAGTTTCTTTGGGTGCATGCAGATTTTCTTCTAGCCTGTGCAAATTCAGTAATTTGCGCTCACCAAAATTGGCGGGGAACACACTAGAGGTGTGTGCAGTGCAGTTTTGATGCCCAAAATCAAGTTTGTGCCCACACCTCCTCAGACCACCTCAACACAGACGCCGGCATTCTGTGCTATTTTTGTTTCTTCAGTTGGTGGAGGTGCACTCACATAGACTATCCAAAATCACATAAACCCTTTATGTGTGTTATGTTTGTCTGTTTCACCTAAATATAAATTCTTCAATAGAGACAAGAATACAATTTTAATTTGATTAAGGCAATGTTCCCAATAAGGCAGAGTCTGTGCTGGGTTAGATTAAGGGATGATTCTTACCGGTATCTGTCATTCACAACTGAATAGGATGTATAAAGGCCTTTCATTTCATCTGTAGCCTCTAATTTGAGAAATGTGGTACACATTATCAAAACACTGCACCTCCAGGACAAGAACATTGGTTTCCTCCTGGGAGAAGCTGGTTTCCTCTGTCTGCTCTGGGGTTGGGCGATTGTTTCTATTTTCATATCGTCCAATTGTTGTCATTTGAGATCGCAGATAGACGATCTGATCGCCAGGGGGAGGCAGGAGTAGGCGGGCTGGGGGGAGTTATGTCACAGCACGCCAGCGAAATGCCAGCATGGACGGCTTAGTGTCAAAGAAAATCGTAACATCTTGGATTTGGGAATATTATGGGTTTTACCCCGATACCAGAGGTGAGCCTAAGAACATTACACAGCCTATCTGCAAGCTATGTAAAAAAAATATGTGCCAGTGAAGGACATGCAGACCACTATTTGCATACGTGCAGGTTCACCATCCCTCTGAGGCTGTAAAACTGTCCCAAGATAGCACTGCTAGCGCAGGTGCTGTTGGCAAAGTGCCAAAATGCACCTCGCCAACCCTCGATATTGGCAGCTTTTGCAGATGTCTCCAAAAACAAGCAAGGCAGCACGAGATGGGTCCAGTGCACAATGGCTGATGTAAGATATCTCAAATATCTCACACAGTTGAGAAAGAAACTGAAGGCTACATTGGACGGGCAGTACGAACAGATGCCGAGTGTCAGAGCCATGGAAAAGAGATGGCAAACTGGATTGTAGTTAAGGTTTGAAAATCCACTCATCACTCATGCTGATTAACGGGACTCAGTGGGTGGACATGCTGCTCCACCAGGAACATCTCTAAATGCACAGGAGGGGTGCAGATTCTAGAAATTATTTTTATAAGATCTTAGTTCTGATAGTAAGTTAGCTAAAATCACCTTAATATCGGTGTAGGAAAAAACAGTCATCGTCTATATACGATCCAATCGCCAGTCGGCACAAGCCTACTCTGTTCCATTAGAAAACTGTTAGTAGTGTACGCCATGACAGATAGATAGACAGATAGACAGACAAACAGTCAGACAGACCATGGTGGTGAGGCACTTAGAGGGGATAAGAAGACCCGATTTAATTGGTCATGATGGATGTCAGCCTGTACCACACCCACTAATAATATATTCTTACTAATCCAACACATTTTGTACAGCAGAAATTACAAAAATCTGTTGATTTGGCCCCGTGAGTTTGCACCACTGCCTGCGTCTCCACCTTGATTCACAAAACTGAAGCCTTTAAAATGCTTACACTCAGTGTCAGCTTTTAAGATCAAATTCTTTGATCTTAATGTGGGTTTGAGAATATGGTAATCAAAACGTGTCATGTGAACCGCTTAATGTAGTCATGTTACTTTGATTAAGCTCATATTACCAGTATAAGTAAGATGTTTACTGTCTCAAAGAACAAACTGATCATGATGTCTTTGAATGTGTCTTTTCCATGACTTTTATTGTACAAAACAGATTAAGTGTGCAGAATAAATATGTCTCAAAGCATAAAATAAAACTTGTTATCATTATCAAAACTTTGTGGCATCAAAGGTGTGCAGTGAAATCCATGCTACTCTGTCCCACTTCACAAGTCTGTTCCAATCCAATCCCCTAACTCAAGAAACGAGCTCTTCTCATAGGAGCATAAGCACTAGTGATCGGCTGCCTTATATGTTTGTTTGTTTGCTTTGACCAGGGAGACAGTATTTGAGTACCTTTGATGTGAGGACCGACTATGATTTGAAATGGGAGCGCAAGCTCTGCTGAACGTCCCCGCTGACTTATCCCTGCTTCAGTGTTATTGGAGGCTCATCCTATCAAACAGTAGGAAACAAAATCATAATTAAGGACATTTGTAGTGGGGATTCAACTCTCATTATAGCACAAGCCAACATAAAGCCCCGAGCCTTGCACATGCTAGGCCAACAATGTCATAAAGGACAATATGGCCGCCGTAAGGTCCACTGTGACAAGCCCAAATGATTCTCTAGCCAGAGATAATCAGCTTTGTGATGACATGTTGACATGAATAGAGTGTTAAGGCATATTGCACTTTGATGCTAGCAACGCGGGCACAAAGCTGATTTCGAAATGCGCAGTAAGTAAACACAAAGGGAGACATTCCCGCAGTGCCCACGTGGCATTTGCATAAACAACAGTTAGGGAGTGTAAACTGGCTAGGGGTTACTTGGTGCATTAGCACTTTAATGAATGAGGGCACATTGTGTCCGTCCTGTAGAGCTCTGGGCTGATCCTGGATCCTCTCGAGGAGCTCTGCATTTTGGCCGGTCCCTCTAGGTAGACACATGGCTGGCATAGTTACCAAAGAATGGGAAGCACTGATGTACTCCTCCGCAACAGTCAGCGAATGAACAGCAGCCAATGTTGAGAACAACCAGTGCCCAGGCATGCAGCACAAGTATCTGTTACAGATACTTATGATTTTTAAATATGTCCATGAATCTTCTGCAGACTTAAGCACTACCCACACACTTTTATTGACATGTCCAGAATTGCATTTAAGGCTTCATTTCACAGAAAGCTGAATATAACACGGGGTAATAGGTTGCACTATGTCAAAATTTGCAGTTCCATGAACTGCAGGATACAAAAGGTCACATGGTTAACAGGCAAAAGCAAAATGAGCAGTTCATAAGACTGGACCCAAGCCCTAAGGATTTTTAATAGGAGATCTTTAGGGCATTTCTGCTTTATTAGCAGAAGTATGCAGTGGTGATGGTGTATACAGGAGAGGGTATTTGCGCCCTAGCTTGCTGAGCCATGAGAGCAACATCATTCCTGCTAAAATAAGGTATCTTAACCTTGCATTAAAAAGTCAATCTATCTGAAAGACAAATCTCCCAGGTAAAAGCTGCAATGGTAATAAGACATAAACCTCAACATCTTCAGCAGTTCTTAAGACAAATGACAAAGCCACCTCACATAACAGTAGTGCCTAATCTATTCCACCCACAGACCGGTGAGAGGTATTATATAACCCCTAGTAGACGATTGGATTCTAAGCTGTGTTTCAAACATTGCCTTAACAACACTTGACAACATTCTTTATCTTAGGGCCATGAGTGAAACCAGAAAACGACACACACTGATGGATACATGCACACATATAGACATGTACTCATAAACATTCATGCATACACACACACATACATTCACAAACTCACAAAGACACACACATCAATATGCCCACCCGATTCCTGCAATAATTTGACAAAATTAGACAAAGTTGCAGAAGTGTGAAGCGAGGAATAGAAATAAAACCATGGCAAAAAAGAATCGCAGCGCAAGTTCCAGTAAACAGGAGCCTTGTCTGTGCAACACCTGAACAGGGCAAAGGTCAACAAGTATATGTGAGCAGAATGTATTTTCCAACAGACACACTTTCTATGTATTGTGATCATCCTGTTCTTTACTTAGTGATGAATTTGTTTGCTTTATAATTTAGCCTAAATAATTTCAGTTTTCTTAATTCCAGAGTTTCATTAACTTGACAGTGTGGAACAATTTATTGAAACAATGCTGAATGATTTCCACGTGGACAGCAACAAGTACTATACAAATACTCTAAATACAAATCTTCATATTGACTGCTCTGTTGTTATGCATTTAGAATGGTCTATTATTAGCAGGACAGGAAGACCAACATTATACAATGTCTATTTAGCATCTCAAGTTGACATGGGCAACATTTTTAAATATATCCTCTCCTCATAGTCTCCTTTACATAATAACGAAAGCATCCCAATTATGAAATCCATAATTTAAAACAAACTGTTAATAGCATTTCTACAGATAGCTGTGAAACTCCCACCTCCACTCCCCACTTAATAAGGCACAAACAGAAGAGCAGAGTAATGCCTGATAGGCGGCATTTAATTCCAATCCATTATTAAGAGCAGGTATGTATATGATCCTGCAGCAGAGCAGCCCACACTTTGTATTCAAAAGCGTTTTCTGGCCCCATGCAGTTGTATTACTTTCAGTTACAGCTCATGAATAACATCAAACAGACCATGAAGTGCATAGAAATAGAAAATGTGATAACTACGAGGGCGTATCCAGGCACTGTTTGAAGTACCTTTGAGCCTCTGGATCTTGAAATGTGGGTAAAAGGAAATGCACATTGGTTTAGTTCTGTGTAATAAAAATCACTGGGTAAATTGGTTGATTAGAAGATTATGGACATACAGTACTACGAGAGAAGAAATAGCCAAAAGCATAATAATAGTAAGACCAGAGATGGCAGCTTTCTAATATTGGCTTTATACCAATATTTATTCATAACCCATGTCAGCTTACCTTGTGCTTTTTTAAGGATCTTGGGAATGAATATTAACAGTCAATGTATTTCATTATCTATCTCCAGCTCTTATGAGAGACACGTAAGCTTCTATCTGTAATTTGAAATTCCTATATTAGTAGCGGATTAGCCATTGTACACCTACCGTTGAAGCATGCCAAATGGTTGCGGGAATACAAATTGATGTTTTCAAAAGACCATATTCTGCATTTGAGCAGGGGAGCTGTCAAGCTCATCCCCGAACACAAACTGGAGAGCTTGCTCATCAAATTCTTTGAGCTCTGTTGAGGTGAAATTCATTACATATTCAAGGATAACAAGGCACTTAGCTATATGGCCTTACTAACTATTCCCTGTCAAACATGGATTGGGAAGGCTTACCTTTAATGAAGTAAATGAATCATGACTGCATCATTCAACAAACTCCAATCCAAGATCACAAATATAATTCTATTATGTGAAATAATTTTTGGACCCTTCAATGACAACATGCAGGAGAATAAGCATTTTATTCTCACAAGGGACGGGCTGCATTTTTAAATTCATTCCGAAATTTGCCCCAACTATTGAAAAGTACACATGCTCATTATAGCACCCAGAATGGCAATCCAGTAGTTTAACCACCCACTTTACCCTAAGGGGAGCGCAGCCTCACCTACATATGCGTGAGTCAATTAATATTCTCCATGTTACAGTAAAACAACATTGGAATTTGTGTGAGGCACCTCCTGCTCATTTATGCTTCCTAGAATATACATTGCTTGGGTCAGGCCTTCATAAAGCATGAAGTGTATTAAATTTTCTCTTGAGTTTGCAATGTGCTATTTGATGATGATAGAATGAGAAAAAATGACCTTAAGGGTCATCTTCTCAGAGTTGTAATTTCTATAATTTAGGCAGTTGCTGTAATGCAGTGGATGATAATCCATATCTCTCTCTAGGATGGTAAGGACCATAATTAAAGTACGCCAGACTTTTTATCTTTGATCTATTTGAGCACAATAATGTTTTTAGGTCATGCCACATGGTATGCAGAATATTATGTCATCAGGATCTGTATGTAAACACATTCTTATTGACAAAGAACAATACATGCTCATGCTTACACCACAGATTCCCCAAGTAGAATAGACGATCTGGGTTTTGGAGCATCTTCCTGTAAACATTGGCGTAATAATGAGAAGAAAATTATTTTGCTGTAACTATTACCTTATTAATACAGTCATGGAGTCTGTATTAATACCACCCATGCATTATGTAAAGAAAAGGATATTAAAGATTTGGCAGTGAATTACTTAGGTTAATTAATAACCTCATTAGCATAACTGTTTAATATATGGATCATATCAATACCTCACCTCAGGGCACTTGTCTGCCTTTCTCAGCAGGTTCCTCTCTCACTGTATATGTTATCATGTGATGAGGTAGACTTCATCAACCCTCTGTAATCCCTACAGCATGGCACAGTGTGCAGTACGTGTACCAAATTCAATAAATAAATTGTTTTTGCAAAGAATGTTCAGTACCCACTTGTTTGAGTGCCTACAGAAAGTCGAGAGCAGAAGTACAGAGTGTGATAGCACTGAATACGTTTTTCATCCCTTCAGCAAATATTTAAGCTATTAAAAATGAGAGCAGAATAGAACTTGCATGCTGTACTTCTTATCATTCATTATTTATTATGATTCAGCTTTTATGTTTATCTCTCCAGAGTCAAGAGTGAACTGGTGTTGACTGAACTCCTATCAGCCTTGCAGGTCTTCACTCTTACTATGTCGGCTCTGATCCAAACAAAAGCAGTCTTTGACTAATCACTACACCCTGGCGCCAATACAGATCAAATAAGGGCTGAAGGTGAACCTGATTCAAATGCAATTTTTCTTCACTTCACAGAGTCACACGCCACACTCTGTATTCAACAAACACTGACACTTTTAATATGAAGCGCTTTCACAGCCGCTTTTCCTTATTGACCGCTTTCCGACTTGGCAGGCGTGCGGTTATTAAGCCATAATAAATAACGGCAGGCGCCTCCCGTAGGCTGCCCTGAGTGCCACCACTGATGAGAGCGCAGTGGAAATGAGAATGCAGTGTGGGAAATAATGAAACATTACACACAAAGGAATCCACCATGTTGTCTTTTCTCTTTGGCATGTGCCTTTCTGTGGGCTGCCAAACTTCATGTTAGAAGAAGCCACTGTAAAGACATAATGAACTGCAACAAATGCCCAGCTACCTCCCCACACAGATGTAATTTTTCACTGTATTAGTTTACTTTGACAAATGACTCATTCGGTACAGATGATCGTTGGGAATTTGTGCGTTGCGATTGATCAACTTACCGAGTTGTGCTGTACCTGCACGAAAACCTTGATCAATCGGATCAAGCGGCGTGAGGGGAGCAGTTAATGTTTGAGGGCCTAATCGAAATGCTAAATCTTCATTATTCAGTTGTTTAGCAGACAGTGTATGACACCACTTGATCCTGTTTGTGCAAAGACATGAACAACAATGGTGAGATGGCTCCTCATCTGCTGTTAAATAAAAGAATTAAGTCATCGTTGTACACTACATTAAAATAATGAACACATCTTTGTGCAATACACCACTTTGTCCAGAATTATTATGATCATAACCTATTCCATGCATTTTATTCTACATGCAAAATACTAGTCACACTACTTCAATTCACACTAACCCTCATTTACATGTTCATCTGCAGTACACTGTATTCCATGCTACCTGAATGCAAATAATAACCAAACGTGTAAAGTATATGCTTAATTTATATGCATAGTCTATTGTCTGTTATATACCCTGCACTGTCCCTTTGTGCTGTACATTATGTGTTGTACTGTTGTCATCAGACCATATATATCCATATTGTGTTGTTTTATAAGATTTTATAAGGTGCTGAAATGTTTCTGCCTTAATGCCACTGAGACAAAATCCAACTGTGAACTTTGTAATGCAAAAAGCTCTGAATGTTTACCATCCCGATATGTCAGGATCAAAATTTCACCAGTCCATTTTGCAGTATGTTTTGACATATTCATATTTCACATAGTTGAAAAAACATAAAACAGTACTATTTTTATAAGAAAATTTGAATTTCACAAAAGAGTAATGATCAGATATGTCACTATTGGATATGTGGATGGGGAATGGATTCTCAAGCACCATGTTTGAAGTCCACAGCATGACAGCAAAATAGCCGACATACAGAATCTGTTTACACTGATGATACAGTACAGTACAGTACAGTCACAGATGTGGTTGATTTCTATTTAAATATATACGAGCTAGGGTTGACCATCCATTTTTAAGCTAGTGTAATTGAGTGCCATTTTCTCTGTGTGGCTTATTTTCATTGTTTTGAAGCATTCACATTCAAATGACACATTTTTACATTACGGCTTTATAAATCTCCCTGTCACAAGGAGCAATTCTGCTTTAGCGCCAACGTGATAATTGAGCGTGCTTTTGCAGATATGAGCGAACCACAATGGTTGATTACATGCCAAATCTGCATTGACACTCTGGTATGCCACATAAATGTTTTGCTCAGGAGGTTTTACAGTTATACCACTGCACTCTTGTTATTGCAGCGGGTGTCACAGCGAGCCTTACATTATTGTTTTTGGTATTTTAACGGATTGTTGATGATAGGCTGCTCAGATAAGTTAAATTCTATTCTAAATCACAGCAAAAGTAGAAATACTTTAGTGAAAATCCTTCCTTGCCCAACCTGCATTCAAATTGTATACTATAATGCTCAAATGCACCTAGATATGGAATTTTGAATGTAGATAGATAGATATATAGATATATAGATAGAGGCTAATTAACTCTCCTTGATGAATAAGTACTTTTTATATAGCTGTCAGACAACCTTCCATCATTACAGGATCACTGAGGTACCCTGAAAGGCCCGTGTTTCCATTGTCATTTTTCAAGGAACTGTATTAGCATCACAGGCGGTGAGGAACATGACAGTTTAACACCTGGTAAATGTGAGACGATGCACTCATTCTCTCTCAGAAGACCATGCGATGCAAAGGCAGATGTGAGGGAATCAAGGCTTTTTTTTCTAATTTAAAGGTCTTTTTTTGTCTTTAAGATAAAATTGTACCTGCTGTCAAATGGGTTGATTATAAAAGAACACAACTCTATTTTGAATGATTTTTTTCTTTAATTTTTGCTTCTTTCAAAATAATTCAGTTGGGATTTATTTTGCAAAAAAGTATTGAGGTATCTATTTATTGACTGTGGACAGATTTATCCTTTGCTGACAAATGTAGCCATCAACCAGTGTGTTGCCTTACAGTGCCGCATGTCATTCCTAGGCAGATCCCACTTGGCTATACCAGTGTCTAGATTAAAACAAGTCAAAATTAGATTACCACTATTCACTTCACACACTTCCCAGCTGTGAGTATCATGACAAGCAATGTAAAAAGTTTACATAACATTTGTTTAAATTATTTATTTATTTATTTTAGCAAGGCCTCTTATTATGACAACATAGAGTAGAAAGCTGTTACAAGCCGGTAATTTGTTTATATTATGAGTGATGAGATTAATAGGCTGGGCCAAAAGAACAGCAACACCGAACATCTCATTTATTATAATGGAACTGAAATGTAAGGGGTATTGCAAACAAGTTTGCTTGAGTTATTGCCTGGGTAAGTATCTTAATGACCGATTGGGCACATTAGGTGTAAGATTTAATGAGGTTGTTTAGGTTGTAAGATTTAATTTGTGGTTGTTTTAAACATCATAGCATTACTTTCATGATAAAGATCATTTCGTAGTAAACATGTCTAGATTATCCTTAGCATTCTCCCAGACAAGTGTTCCAAAAAAATAAAATAAATAAATAAATGAATAAATGAAAGCATGACCATCATTATTCTCTCAACAGCTTATGTAGCATATTGCAAATATTTTTGGTCTAATAGTCCAAGGGGCCTGTGTTTATCTTATTGCCTAATTTTTGTATGCCAAAGGCTCTGCTTGTTTGTGTTTGTGTCGGTCATCCCCAACCTCTTCTTTTAGAGGCTTTTACAGTCATTTCACAAATCTCCTGGCAACCGTCTGACATCCTTACTTAGGTCCAGTGGATAATTATTTTTGTGCATACAATATTGTACAAATAACCATGCTATAAAAAGATATGCCTGACAAAGTTTGGTGTTATGTGGGTGGAGGTCATAGTAGTAGACATCAGCTAAGATATATTTGTTTCTAAATTTAGGTTACTTACACAGTAAACAGGATCTTGTCTGTAGTCTCTGTCCATACTAATACACTGTAAAGGAAAGTGATTTCTTGAGAAGTGTAAGCTCAGTTAACCGAAAGAAGCTGTTTTTTTGCCCATGCAGGCAAATTTAGCAAAGCTGAGGAGATAGCTAAACTTTCATGTTTAAAACTCACTTATTCCATGTCATAATTTTTTATTACATGTTTTTGATCTCACTGTGAAGCAGTAAAGCAATTAGTATTTTTTAAGTTTTGCAAAGTTCTATACTATATAATTAAACAATTTTTCTTAACAGCAGTAGCAATAGTATTAGTAACAATAGTAGCATTAGTATTAGTAGTATTTGAAAGGTCTGCTTTAATGCTTTTCAGTTTCATTGTGTGAACTTTGACTGGCTAAGTTTTACATGAGTGTGTGCCCACATGCTGCAGCACTGATGCAGGGTAGATGCTGGGCACGTGCATAATAGGAGAGCGCATGATGACTACCACTGTTAACGAACTTCAGGAGATACTGCTCTTGTGGCAGTGACTTTTGAACAGGAGCAGGTGCATCATTACATTACAGTCTGTTTAAATGCATTCCATTAAACAAATTCAACTGCTGAGATGGTTTATATATATATGCTAATTATGCTTGCCAAACGTCTCAAAGGATCTGTCTAGGTAAGATAATTAGGCTGCTTCTGAGATACCTCTGAAGAAACTTCAAATGTTACCCAAGCAGAGGATACGCAGACCTATAAAAGGCTAGGTACAAAGAATAAAGAATAATTTGAAGAGTTTTATTCCAAAATGAGGTATACATAATTTAAAAAAGCACACCAACACAGTCAAAATGACTGCATGAAAGTAAAAATCATTATCGAATATTATTGAAGTTAGAAAGCATCTCAAGTCCTTTAATACCAAAATAATTTTATTTTAGGGGATGTAATCATCTTTTTTTGTCTGTGGCTACCATGTCTTTTACAAAATGGATATACATCATTTTGGATTTTACAGCATGAAACCCTTAATTCCAAAAAGATTTACAGCTTCTGAAAGTCTCAGACTGCCTTTTCTGCTGCAGTGTCTCTCACCAACTAAAAATCATGACAGAGAAGAATAGCTCTAACCCTCACCTGAATACAGTAGCATTGTTAAAAGAATGTTCTGAATACTCAAGCCTTTTGTTCCACCTCACACATCACCAATATCATGCATCGGCAGTGGATCGATGGAGCATGGAAGTTTGAAATTGATTTCAGTAACTGAATGGGGATGTAGAAAACATAAAAGTTCTGAATTTATATTTTAACCCTTAAATAAATCCTGAAGATCCATCGTACAAAAGACTGAAATGAAGTTCAGTTTGATTTTGATCTGATATTCCTAGACCAGCAAGGTCAAGTTTAAATAACCATGGAGATAATCACCAGCAGCCTTCGGCAATTGTTCTCCACTGATTTCCCAGCCTGACCTCTGATACGGGGCTTTCAAGTGGTGTAGCTCTCACTCTGGCAGACATAGTGGAGGTTCAATCAATAGCTGTGAACAGCTGATTCTGATTTTAAACATACAAGCACATCAGCAAGGACAGCATGGTGGCTCAGCGGTTAGCACTGTCACCTCACAGCAAGAAAGGCTTCGTACATTGGTGTGACAGTGATGGACCCCTGTGTTTTGTGTGCATTCTGCCCAATTCATACTGGGAGAGCCACCTGTGTCCCTTTAAATGAAGAATAAAATGAATAACATCAGTATGTCAGCTAACTAACCACAGTGTCTAGTAGCTAACTTTCACTGTTGACACATTTGCATACAAGCTATCCAGTCAAAGTTACTGATAGCTGGGCCCACCTGGGACTAATAAACACAAACACACACTGATTTAGCCCCATCTCAGCCAAAGCAAATCTTTTTACTGCTCCAACAAAAGCATAAAATGGCCATCAAATTTCTCCAAACAGCTTGTGTAGGATAATCCAAGTGTTATGTAGCCAAATGGTTGTACTGCGGTTCCCAAAATCCAATATTTACCTCATTATGCCCTAAATATTCCTTAATGGCAATGATTTGTTCCACAGTGCACCAACAGTCACGTGTGCACCCTGCAATAGCAAGCAGAGTCTTCCACCAGGGTGCTGTAGGGTGCGCACGGGACTGGAGCATTGTCAGTCAGGAAAATACAGGACATAATGAGGTGAATATGGGACTTTTGGACCCACATTTGCTCTGCTAAAATAGCCTGCTGGCTAGTTACCTTGCTAACAATGCCAGAAACCAAATGATTGTTCAGGTTAATGAGCTGATGCTTTTCAAGGTACAACTTGCATTGCTTTGGATTGAGGGCAAAGGATTCTACTGAATATATTTCCTGTCCAGACAATTCACTTTTATTTATAACATTGCTGACATGTCCTGAATCTCTCCTTCTCTTCCCTGGTTGTCATATATTTAGCCATTATTTGTACACATCCAATTCTCCATGGACCTCCATGATGTCGTCAGCTGTGGTTGCTAGGAGATTTGTGACGCAACTGCAAAGCCTCTACCTATGTCCAAAAAACATTTACCACGTTTTAAAACTCTTATTATGACTAATTATGATTGATCAGTTTCCCATTATTAAGTACTCTGGACTGGAAGTGCTGTATTGATGACCAGATTCATAAAAATCAGCACTGTGACAATATGGAGAGCAAAAAAGGTGACTCTGAGCACTGTATGGGATAACAAATATGATAAAATTGGATATGGTAAATGGTGGAAATAAAGAGTAAAATGCAACAGGAATAGACAACAAGATAGCATACATGGAATAAGGAAAACATCAAAACTCCCAGACAAGAGTCTTATTTGGTGTTTGGTTTGTGATTAAAGTTACTTTGCACATCCCGTAACCACACTAAGATAATACTACTGTAATATTTCCTTTGCTGGCTGCTACCTCATTACAAAATGCAAATGAATACAAACAGTGTATATTTTTTCAGCAGATAATCTGGTCTGTGTGAAGGTTTTATGTTTTCATAAATCAAATCTGTAATTATGATTAAAAGGGGGGCACTGTCCTTCCCGTCAACAGTAAACTGTGCCTGTTTGGTGCCTCCCATGCCTTATTACAAAGAACCTTGCTAGCATTTTACTTCGGGCAAAATACATCATAATGTATAATAAATCACACATTATAAAAAATCTACCTCAAAGCATTAACCTCAAGTGTCATCAGCAACTGTTCAGTGAGTTTAAGATTTAATCTGTAGTTACTGTTTGACAGCTACCAAAATATAAATCAAATGCTGATAAACTGGACTTGTTAGTCTACATTTACAATCAGTGAACACTTTTGCAATCGCATCCTTGCTATGGGAATTATGCCGACGGAAAAGACTAATAATTTTTGATCAGAAAATGAACATGAGAGGAAAGTGCAGACTGTCTTTGCTGACATATTTATAACCTACTTGGGAAACAATGGCTGCTGTGATCAGTGATTAGTCCCACTTTCAGTTCAGCATCAGCTCGGCATCTATGGGGACTAATTAGCCATCACATACAGTCAATTTGTGCACACAAACTGCTGCATGCACATTTGGTGTGGTATTTTTCCAGTGGCTCACTTGTTTATCAGTAACTGTAGACCACCCAAATAACTGACATTACATTAAGATTAGATTATAGCAAATGCACTTGTTTCACTGCTTCACAACATAAATCCTTTGACATTGAGGTTTGCAGACTTTATAACCTAACAGATATGCAATTGCTAATAAACAGCATTTTAAGTAGGCAATGGTCTCAATTCTACCCACCTAGGACAAAAGAACTATGCTATCACAATTTGGTGCGGTAAATTTATGCACACTCCAAATACACCGTATGTATTAAATGGCGAAAAGTCAAAGAGGATTATTGCTGTATTAATGTGTGCCTGTGAGCAGGCAGCGGGGAGTTGGGAAGGACAGGACAGTCTTCAGGGCTTACTTGTCCATTCACTTGTAATTTTAAATGTTTAATCCTTAATGACCACCACATTATATCCTCTTTATTATCTATGAAGGCATTATCTCCCTGGATAAGTCTTGATTAAAGAAACATACTTTCAAAGCGCTCAGAAGAATAGAGTCTCAGCTTTCAGTTACTGTTGATAGCCTAATGCAGCTCTTCAGCCACTATCACCTCTTACTCCAGAGAATGTGACAACCTCTCTCAAGGTTTGAAAGATAATTATAGATTATTATAAGCCAAGGAGTTGGGTGGGATCCAGCCAGTGCCAGGTGGTCAGTGTTGGGGGCAGTGTGAGGTCACGCTGACCAAGAGGCCACTGCAGTGCAAGCAGAATGACTTTTACTGCACTCAGGGAATAGTAAGTACAGGCCAAGGGCTTTCAGAATATGTTTAGCTAGTTCTGCAAATCTGATGACAAATGTCTGATAGTCTGGAACACAACTTGGCTAATTAGAGGAAGAAACGTTATGGAAAGACCCTGTATGAAGAAAACATAGATAAGAATTATTTGTTGTAGTATTTGTGTGAATGATATTGTTTTGGTAAAATATATTAGGTTCTAGCGTTCTGTGTCCAGAATTAATGAAACATTTTTGTTCTTTAAGCAATAAGAGTCCTCTACAATGCATCAAAATGATCTAGTGTTCGTAAAAAATTATCCATTGGGATCTACTGTTTAGGTTAAAGCTGAAAAAGGCAAGACTTGGTGTAAAAATACACCCATGTTTTCAGGCTAAATCACAAATTGGGTTAGAGGAAGAACACCCCATTCCCAGAAATTGAGACCCAACAGTTTTGCCTCATTTGATTACCCTCAGGTATTAGTTTATATGGTCACTTGCAAGAAATCTTCTTGGCACACGGCAAGTGGCTTATTGAACCTGAAGGCTGAAATACAAAACCTAAGCAGTACCAAGCAAGCGATCCATCGGGAAAAAGTTGGACTCTCCAACGACACCTGAATCAGCCGTGAAAAGATATTTTTCTCTCCATCTCCACCCCCAAACAGCCACTAAGAGGAAATGCACATGCGAGGAGTGCACTGTTTCCTGCCATCAGAGTATGATTTATGGTTACTAAAGTCTTTAAATTTTTCAAAAATTTGAACTTATCTTTCACTGCTACCTGGGACTATCAAAGTGCAAAGTTGCTTAGTGCAGCTTTCAGCACATCTGTTTGAGTGCAATGCAGACACAGGCTGCATATGGTCTGCTTCTCAAGTTCTTCATTTCACTTCATAGCACACTCATTTTACCTCTAAAAAGGCACTGGAGACATGAAGGATATTTTTTGAAGTGTTATCTGATACTGAGATGTTTGGGATAGAAGACAATTTTAGGCACAAACTCCACATGTAAATGAATTGAATCGCCAATGAGGGAGTGAACTGCCAATTAGGCACAAAATCAACTTTTTTTTTTTTTTTTTTTAAATCAAAACATGAGTGTTATTGGACTTTTTGTGTGGGTTTGTGTTTTACTTGTATACCTCTACATTATCAGACTTATTGCCCGTCCTCCCAACCCCTGCCGCTCCCTCTTCACCAACCATTGCTGCTTGCACACATTGAGGTTAAAACATCATAAAACGCCTCTAAATTACTCAATTTGAAAAGTTACAGGGCTATTATTCTGAAAAGGTCCCTTATTGCCTGAGGGGTCAGGTAGCAGTTACTGTATACTGAATCTGCACCTACAGAGAGGCAAAGACTTATTGTACAAAGCTAAACAAGATTTAGCTCAAACAAATTGAAGAAAGGGGAAAAGCAACCACAGGCCTGTGGTGTGACGACCGCAGAAGCCAAATTAAGCCTCACTGAAGCAAATGATAAGCGCTGTTTCACTTCAGTATGCCCATCTTGAGTGATACTGCAGAAGAGACTGCTGAGAGTTGTGTTTGAATAGTGTACCATCTGGTGTATTGTTGGACACCCAGGTAATGTGGTTACAGAATGACTCTCATTAGACTTGAACTTTCACCATCCACATCTCTGCTGTCAAAGAGCTAATGCAGCATTATTAAACGTCCCGCCAGCCCCTGGTTCACTTTGTTTTTCTTATGAGGCAAAGGGAAGGCCAAGAGTTTAAAAGTGAAAGAATGTAAAAACAAAAACCCTGACAGCAATTATTATGGCGATCCTTTTAAGATCTAAGTGTGTGCACTTTAGAATCAAAAAATTAATTTATTTTGACCTCCCCGTCCCTGTGCCAGTGTGGGTATTTTCTCAGCACTTTCCATGAGGCTGTTGGGGTTTTTTACTTTGTTGCAAAAAGCAATATGTCTACCTGTCTGTCAGCGAAGCAAAGTTTTAAAAACATCCTTGTTCACATAAAAGAAGCATCAAGAGTAGACAGAATATAAAAACAGGCTTATCTGAGGGAAATGTTTCTCCTCACAAGTCCACATTTTACTATGTGCTCAGCACTTCTCATCTTTTCCCCCTCCTTTTCTTTTAATAAATTAAAAACCATCCCCACCACACACACACGCGCACACACACACACACACACACACACACACACACACAGCAAAGTAAGGTCATTCATCACTGCAAGTTTCTTTGTCACACCCATCACAGGCAACTGGCAGGAATCAGGTGTCCCACTTCAAACACCTGCTGTATAGTTTTTGCATTGAAAACACCCACTGTAGAGTAGATTGGAGGAGCATCTTATTTTCTGTGGTGTTTCTGTTACTTTTTATTCATAATTTTTCGGAAGCAAAGGAAATCTCACGTGAGTTACGTGTTTTAACAATCATAGCTCATCTTTCAACACTATTTTTATTCCTGTATCTCCCCAATTAAAATGATTTCTTCCACCTCAAACATGAGCACAATACACAAAGCAGCTGTGGTTACCAAACAGCCAAAACAAAACAAAACAAAAAATGGAAACAACATGGAAACAGACTGTGAACACTAATCTGACATATAGGAGGGACATCACAACTTGGAAATGAAGGGGACCCTCCTGCCAAGCAGCAGCACAGCATACCTGCTATTTTCCCCAGGGAACACAGGGGGAAACACAGCAGAAGCCAGAGCCTGGATCCAGCCCACTGGACCACTTGTTTGCTGCTGTCACCCACGTTTCCATTTTCCATTTCGAAATTCACGTGATTCATCGGTCTGGTTCAGGCTGACAAAGTGGGCATCAAACTTTTTGATTGAACTGGCAATTTGGACTGGATGCCTGTCAAACGCTGTGTGTGTGTGTGTGTGTGTGAGTGTGTGTGTTTACTTGGTACCCATGCGCATGAGTAAAGCAACTCTCTGCCACTGTGATTGATCAACAACGATCTAGGCTGAGGGCTGAAGCATAATTTGTCCAGGAAATTATCCAGCTGTTGATGAATTCGGGAAAATGAGCCCATAGACAGGAAAGTCAGACCCACAAATTCAATAAATTCCAAAAATGCAGTTCGCAAATGAAGATGATTTCAAACCAAAACAAGCGTTGCATGCCGCTGGATCGGGCGAGAAGGCAACCTCTGCAGAGAACCTTCCTGAAAGAAATGAGCTCCTTTTCCGTTGCTAATGAGTTAAAAGCATAATCCTTTACCCAAATGGAAACACATAGGCTACTTTGCCATGGAAAATTAAAGCCATGGCATTGAAGACAAGTTTTTACAATCACGTTAATTGACAGAGCACTCTTAGCCTTGCCATTAAAGCTACTATCAGTGCAATTTGAAGCCCTTAGTGGCTGTATTTTTCAGTCAGCTGTCTCAAAGATGACTTGATCCCCCCTCAGCCCCTGCAGACTGCACAAAGAAGACAAGTATGTATAGTGAACAGCTGAAGAGAAAAAAAAAATGGCATAATGCAAATTGAACAATGGGACTGAAATTAATTTGTGTAAGGAGGCAAGTTATTTTTCCCACAGCACAAGATGTGTTCATCAGGAGCCAAATTCAACTCATTCCATCAGTCAGTCAAACGGCTGTCTCCCTCTCTCTCTCTCTCTCTCTCTCCTCCATATTAAGTGATACTTGTTCAATCAGTGTTACCTTTGCAACTGCAGTATCTTATTTAGCAAAAAACATTTTTTGCCAATGAATATTTCAGTAAAAACTAGACTGAGCTAGCGGAGCTGTTTATGTAACAGGGTTTTAATTTGTTAACTTTGCCCCATGTTGATGAAGCTGCAGCCTCTCACCTCATATTAAGTGATGCTTGCCTGACCTGTGGTTGTCCCACCATGTGTGTTTGTAACTGCAGTAGCTAATCTATGCTGACAAATAATATTTTTGGTGACAAACATTTTAGTCACAACTACAACTAGAAGAGCAACTTTCTTGTGAAATAGTTATGGATTTTAAGTTTGGTCAGTGTCAATGAACCATTTTGACTTCAAGACTGCGAAAGACAGCTAACCTACTGGAGCATGCATGTAGCTGTCTAGAATGGATCTATTTTTATTGACAATACGCTGGTGAACAATGTAGTTATCCCAATTATTCCAGGACTCTTAATAACTCTGACTGCAGCAACTGTAGCTGCTGTACACTTGTACATCTGTACAGCATCTGTATTTGTTTGCTTGCAAAAAAGTGAGATTGTCTTCTTTGGCTGTTGTGAAATCACAAGGCGTATGTTCATAAAAACAATGTAAAATAAGTTTATTTATTTTGGGAGATCTTCATCTCATGACAAAATGAGAACTAGGCGAAATGACTGCAAATGATGGAAACAGGCTATAAATATCATTTGACATAATGAAAGCTCTTGTGTTTCTCATTATGAACTTAAGCAAAAACCCTCAAGATATCAGAAGAATGCAGAGAACCGTATTCAGTTTAATTTACAAGACAGCCACAGTGGTTTGTCCTTAAAAGTGCTGCTGGCAAAAAGGTGACATGTCTGATCCACTGAGTTACTATTTCATGTGAACATGTCTGTTACTCTCTAATTTCTAAATTCCTGTAGTTTTAGACATCTTTTGTCTTCCCTTTCAGTTCCACTAGGCCATGCTTTAGTCTCGCACTATTCTCCTGCTGTTGTATGCAGCTGCAAGTGAGAGATATTGTGCATTGCCCTGATTACACTTCATGTAGACAATTTTACAAATTAGAGAAAAAGTACAAGATTCCAATGAGACTAATGAACTTTTGCTTGGAGCTTGAATTTGGATTTTGTTGTGGCTGTTGCTGCTGCCACATTGGCTTCAGCTGGTATGTCGCTGGCTTTTCATGAAATATTAGAATTTATAGGCATATCTGTTGGGTACTGCACTATGCTTTTCTTGGGTTTGTATACAACTTTTAATTAAATATTATTGTTGGATTTATAGTGAAGCATGTCAGTGTTTTTGCTCTGCAGTAACAGTGTCCTCAGTGGAGACAGGACAACCTCTAAATAAGACCAAGCCTGGTTTAGCTGGACCGCCCTGCTGTGTGAGGGGAACCCTGTCTGTTAAGACCCACACTTTGAGTCCATAAATGCGAGTGCTTGTTGTTTCAATTAGCTTACGTCAAATAATTCGTCCTTACTGAAAGCCAATGAAAAGTGGAGCAACATTTTCAGGTGCTTCAATGTCTTGAGCTTACCGCTTCTCTCTTAAGTTTAGCTCTTGCCCACAGCAACTGATAGATAAACAGTAATAGCTCAAGGTAAGCTACTAAATAAACTGTATCATGGTTGCGGTAAATACTGCCACTTGGGACTCTCATGCATTTCAGCACTAGGGGTCAGCCAGTCAATCAGTCAGAGACATACAGTGTCAATATTCTTGGCCCCCAAAACATTTACATATAAGAAGTCACATGCTGCTGGGAAAAACCTAGTTGTGTGCCTCAGTCATTGAACCAATAGTATGTCATCCAGACCAGTTAAATTCATTCATTTCATTAACTCTACAAGTAGCAGGATGGCTGGGCGGTCAGCGAGGTTGGCCCCCAACTGGAAGGTTTGTTCAACACATATGATCATGT
Organism: Neoniphon sammara; assembly: GCA_900302535.1. Taxonomy (NCBI): domain Eukaryota; kingdom Metazoa; phylum Chordata; class Actinopteri; order Holocentriformes; family Holocentridae; genus Neoniphon; species Neoniphon sammara. The sequence continues at coordinate 3,886 of OMKZ01018009.1, read as the reverse complement.
CTGTTAAAATATCTTGAAGCCAAATATTTAGCCCCGACCAAAAGGTGAAAAGAGAACTCCACCCTTGTGTGTTAAATAACCTAAAGTGAAATTGGATCATCTACCTGGGAATCAATTAGATGAGGGTTTTATTAATACTATGTTATAAGGCAAATAAAACATCTGCGTCATAGGAATGTGTTCGGTGTCTTTCTGATCTGTGTTTTAATTAGGCTTAATGAGGTAAGGCCCACCTAATTAGCTCTCCCTTAACATGTCAAGAGTTTCAATTCCACTGTTGATCAATGGGGTGGAGACAAGTCATTTCATTTACCTCAAGGCGAGAGTGTCAGACAACATTTTGTGGGAATCCCAAGGCTTAATGAATCCAACGGCAGGGGCTGACTATGCAGACAGCACAACGAGACCCACAGGGTGAACAGTTATCAGACTGCGCAGACAACAAACAGGCAGCCCACGGATCATGAACAGCACCACAGACACCTGGATGTAACTGGCCAAGCATTTTCATGGACAGCAGTTAAAATTACATACTGTAGATATGTTTTGAAGGAGTATATTGTTTGAGGAAAAAGTGGTTGCCATTGTCAACATATACTATGAAATATACTGCATACCCAGTACTGTCCAGCGAAAAAGTTTGAGATAAAGAGTTTGCAGTTTTTAAATAAATTTTTGAGATGAAAAATGTATGTCTTTCAACAGGCTCGAAAGAAGTCAAATTCAATTGAAGGTAGAAAAAAGCTTCCTTCACCCATTACCTCATCAAATGCAATTCAGATCACTGCTGTGGTGGGAACACTTTTTGGATAAGTATGAATTAAGCTCTTTGAAAGAGGGTTTAAAGCGTAAGCAGTGTACTCAGTAGTGGTGAGTCCATGCCTGAAAGACCAGCATACCTACAAGTCTGCAGCTGAAAACTCAATGGAACATTTTGTGGCATCTGCTTGAATAAATCCAATTTTCAGGCTTTAGACAGATGCTACCATTCTGTGCAAATGATGATGACTAATATATATTTCTGCTTTTGTTGTAATGCACATACAGCAACTTTTGGCAAAGAAGTCATTTAAAATATCTGTTTCATGTGCACCTTCTCCTTTTCATTTCTCATTCTCTGCATGATTTCATATTGCTGTTCCATTTGATTTATAAAACATGAGCCACCAAAAACATTTGTTATTGGATCCATGCTGTTAATATCATTTCTGACCAGAAAAAGACATGCTGCAAGTTTTATTTACAACTTCCAAACAGAGAAGCAGGAGCTTATGAGGAGTGCTTGAGTGCAGAACAATTACTTCTCTCTTTTACCCCACCCTCTGAAGATAATGGGATAGGGAACAAATCATCCAAATTTTGGATTTTCAGGCAAAATTCACCACCCTTTATACAGAGTACCAAATATATTTTATCGGTTTCATTTAAAAAAAAAAAATAGTTATACCAATAGCCATACTTTATTCTATTCATTTTTTTTTGTTTCACAGACTGAATAATGTATTCTTATACTGCTCATTATAGTTTATAAAAATGTGCAATATGAACAGTGCATGTATAGAGAGTAAACAATGATCCAAGTGGATCATGCAGTTGTGAGAAGAAATATTCATGCCTGTCTGGCTGTGGTCTCCATAGCAGGGTGCATAACCAAATCAGCTTTCCAGTCCTCACCCGTGGCCTTGGCTTGTTTAGATTTGCAGTTCTGAGTATGAAGAAAGGAGTGATGGTCTATACAGAAATAGTCACAACCCTGCACTGTTGTCTTGGTTCATGCTTTGTTTTGTTTATACACCTTATTTTGTTGGACTGTTTTTCCTTAACTTACTAAAAAAAAAAAAACAACAACTCTGAGATCTGTCCTCCTCACATCCCTCACATGGGAAATATAATATGTAGCATGCATATTTTTTCAGCTCTCATCTACAGTAGCCTTTTAAAGTACCATGCTCAGGGTCACTCACTGCACTACTGGTTTTGTGGTTTATAACTTCAGACAAGCTCAACATACGCAACATAACCAGCACAAACATCAGCAGCAGCAGAAACAACAATTAACCTCATCCAAAAATGAAATACAGAGATTTGTTTACACATATATCACCAAATGTACCAGAGGAACCCGTCCTCAAAACATTGTGAAGAAAAAGTGTAAGGGCGTTTGTGGAAGGCTGGATGACTAAATATAATTTTAATGTAATAAATATAATATTAAATCATAATTTAACATGTTAAATTTCAACATTGCATCATATTTTCTGGCCTGGTGACAACTTGGACTAGTGCCCAAATTCCTGGAGACTGATGAGGGCATTAGAGTTGCTCAAGTCCAGATTTGTTTGAGAATGTCATTGGTCAACCAGCTGCTGAATGACAATTTCTCAGAAGTGTAGCCCTGAGTGAAATTGTAAACAGAATATAGAGCAGAAAGAGAGGAAGAGAAGCTAATATAGAGGTTTAAAAATAAATAAAGACTCTGCAAGAGGATGCAGAGCAGGTATATTGTGTGTAAACAAGCTTGTAAGCATAAAGATGACTAGGATGATGAAACAAGCAGTGGGGGAGAGGGAATGGGCCAAAATTGATGAATATGATATGGTGTACAAAGCATTTTTTATGTTGCCTGTTACTGATCTATGAGTTATTAAAGCCAAACGGGAATCTCCACAGTTTGATCTCTTTCTGCAAAAGTTTGTGGCATAGTTACAGTCCACCTTCATCTGTGGAGCCACAAGTGACACAAGCAGTTCAGTCACGCTCTCACAACAGAGACAAGACGGCTAGCGAAGAACTCCAACAAGCATTTAGTAACGCAGACACAGAGGTAATGTGACATGATGCAAAATACTGTGATTATACTAATGCGTCTCTTTTGGCTTGAGAACAGGGTTTTCTGGCCTTCACGGCTCACTTGTAGCTGTCATTGAGTGGCTGAAAATGCAGGCAGCCTGGGGGAAGAAGATTGGGAGCGCCTTGAAATTCCAATGGGTGGGGAGCTTTTGTTCCAAAATTGGTCAGAAAGTGAGAGTTGAAAGCCAGAAATTTCAGCACCTGGCAAAGTAATCACTGAGTCACTGGTATGAAACCCTGCAGATATATGATTTATACTTATGGATGATGTCATGTTGAGCAATGGGGTGAAGGAAACCATTTTTTCCCTTTTAAATCACCGTATGAGCCCAATTGAGCCCAATGTATCAATTACATTTACATTTACATTTCCAGCCCAAAACAGTGGTCATCATGTAATGTGCCTAATCTGTCTTAACTATGCAAAGTCATGAATGACTTATATTGTGCACGGTAAGTTTTTACTTTTAAACTTCTTGTACAATATGCTATGTGAGACAAATTAAAAAGTGTATAATGTCATGTATTGACTTTTGTCCTGTATTGTAGCACCATAAGGTAGGCATGGTTGTAAATCAAAGACTCCCGTGGATCCAAACAAAGCGGTATTGAATGGTTATTTTCAGTAGCAACTAATCTATCAGTTATTTATTTATTTATTTGGATTAATTAGCTAATTATTTACATAAAAAATGACAAATTTCCATCAGAGGTTATCAGAGGCCAATGTGATGTCTTAAAATTGCTTATGTAGTGTGATCAGCAGCCAAAAGTATTAGCAAGTATTAGCATTTATGAAGCTGTAACCATTTTGTGTTTTTACCTGATAAATGATGAATATTTCATCATCAAAATTATAATGAATATTACTGATAAGTTTGTTGAGTTGTGAATGAGAATTGAGTATGAGAATTATAATTGATTAATTTTCTGTTGATTGTCTAATTGATTAATCAGTTCAGAAATTGGAACTACCAGTTTTGTATCAAAGATTCGTGAAACTTTTTTTCATGAAAAAAGAGGCTTGGGGGCTTGA